>JAQGAS010001311.1:0-21686 GCA_034686365.1 Pachymerium ferrugineum | reverse complement strand
AACTGTCAGATTTTATTTTCGGTGATATTTGAAATTTATTGAAGAACTACTTTTCAAGTCAGAGTTACGGTCACTCCGCTGCTACGAAGAGACCGGTTCTTAAAAATAGTTCCAGCCTTGTTTCCTAGCTGTTGATTTCAATCAGCCATGAGGTTCGTATTTTATACTAAAATATGTTATTGTATGGTATAAATAATTGTAATACACGAAATGTAGTTAACGATGAAAACAAAATTGAGTAACTTAACGATCAAGATACTTTAAAACGCTGTATCTTAATATAGGCCTAACCATGTGCCACGCGGTTGTCTAAAATTTCTTTTTCTTTCTCCAGTTCCCTTCGGCTGCAAAAAAGATTGGCTTCAGCCGTCTTAAAGTGTGGAAAAAATAAAGTTTGGCTCGATCCAAATGAAACCAACGAAATTGCCAACGCAAATTCAAGTAAAGAAATTTTTAGGTATAAAATTGCACCATGTGACGTCATTTTCTATCATTTATTGTAGGGCAAAATATCCGTAAATTGATTAAAGACGGTTTAATAATCCGGAAACCGGTCGCCGTTCATTCGAGGGCTCGTGTCCGTAAAAATGCCGAAGCTAGACGCAAAGGGCGACACACAGGGCCGGGTAAAAGGAAAGGTACGGCCAATGCTCGAATGCCGAGAAAAGTCGTTTGGATTCGTCGAATGAGAGTTTTGAGACGTTTATTGAAGAAATATCGTGAAGCAAAGAAAATCGACTGTCATTTGTACGATTTTTACACTAAATAGAGTTTTTTTAACGAAAATACTAAGTAAAATTGTTTTTCTAGGTATCACAATTTGTATATGAAAGCAAAGGGTAACGTGTTTAAGAATAAGAGAGTTTTGATGGAATTTATTCATAAAAAGAAGGCCGAGAAGGCTAGAGCTAAGCAATTGGGGTAAATTTTTGAGTTTTAGAGATGGTTTAATGGTTTTTTAAAATTAATTCTGTATCTATTTCAACAGAGATCAAGCTGAGGCTCGAAGAATTAAGGTTAAGGAAGCACGCAAACGAAGAGAAGAAAGACTGCTTCAAAAGAAACAAGAATTGTTGCAGACTTTCCAGAAAGAAGAAGAAGCAACTAAAAAGTGAAAGAAATGGATTAAATAATTTTGTTTAAAGCTTCTGATAAATAAAAAAATATAGAAAATTCATTGCTCTGTCTCTATTTCTTTATTATTATAGTTAGAATGAGTTTAGTCCGTTTATTAATAAGAAAGAGAAATTTTTAGGCCTATAGAAAGTATGCGTGCGCAGTTTGATTTGAGGCAGTTTCCACCTTTTATAAATTCCCTAGCGGAACTAAATGTCTGACAGTCCTTTACATTGGTACCATTGGGTTATATTACTTTTAATACTTGGATTTTTGTTATTGTGGTTGGTTAGCTCATTAATATCCTACTGCCGAAGGTTTACGACTGATAATCCGTTCGTGGTCGGTCCTGTTTACGTGCATCACATTCCATCTCCAACTGACATAATTAATCGAAACTGTCTGGACAAAAAAGTGGAAAAATTTTGCCAAGTAGATCCAGTAACTCAAATTAAAGTAACTAAATCGGAGGAATGTCAAACTAATCAACCGCAAAAGGAAACTTGTCCCGTCGTTGCTGTTCCTTTAAGAAGAACAGAAACGATCGAGGAGTTTTTCCTAGAACGATTGAAACGTCGTTGAATTTTGTCACCAGGGGTGATACGTGTCGCTTTACTATTCCCCGGTGTTTTGCCACGAGTGAAAAGATGGTATAAAGTATTATAGAATTATTTATAACATCACTATTATTCTTCTCTGTATTTTAGACATCTTTAGAAATGATGAGTCGTTATATAAGCCCCGTAAACCCGGCGGTTTTCCCGCATTTATCAGTCGTTTTACTCGCTATCGGCATTTTCTTCACGGCATGGTTTTTCGTGTTAGTATTGTTATATTAAATTGTATATAAAATATTACTTACTCGTTTTATAATTTCAGTTATGAAGTGACATCTACTAAATTCACACGTGACATACTTAAAGAACTGGTTGTCTCATTCGTTGCGTCAATTTTCATGGGTTTTGGCATCGTTTTCCTGCTTCTGTGGGTCGGGATTTACGTCTGAAAATGAAATAAGAAATATTTGTACACTTATAATTACCATGATGCACCTAGTGACGTTTTTGTAAAATTAAAATTCGTTTGCCACGATATTTTGAATAATTTATTCCTATTAAGAAACTTTATACATAATAAAATTTAATTACTTATCTTCATTTTACATTAAATATGCAACATCAAGCGTTAAAAATAAAAATCACTAATCTACTATTTGAAAATGAAAAAATTAAAAATTTTATTGAATGTTTTTAAAATGGATTTATCCTATCGATAAAGAGTGGTTTACGATAGGCTCTTGATGGAGTGCTCGTTATTGGATGATTTGAATGACGTAAGCTGTTAGGAGAGCGTAAAACTTGAAATGAATCTGAAAAACTATTGACAAAAAATGGTTAATTTGTGTTCGGTACGGTAGCCCATTAGAGACTGCAAAAATATAAAGTATGTGTAACCTTTCGCCTTGATCATGCGAGCCAGTAGTCATAAAAAACTTCCATCTATGAATATTAGGATATAAAATAGGATCCACAACTGTATTTTCAATTGCACGTAAAACATCAACATCAACTTTAGATGGAGAAAATCTACAAATAAAATTTTGTTTATTAGTAAACTATTTCAATTTTTTTAATAAAAACACAAGTGAACCCTTCAATAAAAACAGCCAGGCCTTCTTCAGGTGTCCAAGCTTCACTCATAGAACTACATCTACTTGATTGCCAACTTCCTTCCGGTGTAAAATACAAATCAGTCGAAGTATCTGAAGCTGCTGACTGCAACGATTTGGATAAAACTGATTCTTCAGCACCAGTTGATTCAATACCAACTGCAAATACAAATAAATATTGAGTAATGCAACAAGGTCGTATAAAGTTAGAATGTGTTAAAACCAAGTCATGACGTGTGAGACGACTATAACAACGATGTACGAGACAACTTCTAACAAGGCTTTTACCGTCGTCTCATAAGTCACGCCTGTGCGTGCCTCTGTGTGTGTATCTCACCATTTATTGGTTTAGAAACATCTTTGCCACTACCCCCATCTTCAGAGACTTCATCCTCCTCATCTTCACTCTGCGCATGACTCCACACGCAATCACACTCCTTCGACTCTCCTTTGCATGCATCCTTAGCCGTAACGCATAACATATTCAACATACACTTCAAATGGTTTCCAATTAGTACAACTAAACTTTTATTTTTCTTCCTCCTTATTTTCTGTACCCTCTCACCAAACTCGACATCATCATCCGACAAATCAGACAGCATTAACAATTCTGTATCGGGTAAGGTTAATACCCTAAAGAATTCCCTTACGCTGTTCTCTTCATTTATAGTTATCATTTTAGTAACATGAAGCGCTACATTCTTATGAATCGTCTTGAAGTTCTCTTTAGCTGCTGGTTCTTCCGATAACCTCTCAGCGATGTCGTAAAGACATTTAACGTATGGCAAAATTGCTTTTCCGAAAGATTTGTAAGGGTTTTGTAGGTAAGTGAAATTCTCTTCTTCTAAGGCTTGAATGAATCTTGACGATTCGTTAAAGATTTGGTCCCCTATGACTTGACAAGTGCGTTGTAGAAATATATCCATACTGAGTGATGTATTTGTATCTCGGAAAGTTGGTGGTCCTGAGTGACAACGCATGCGTTTAGGGCAGATGCATGTGGATGTATTGGAGGGTGAGTCGGAGGAGTAGCTGCCACTGTCTATGTGGAAGTTTCGCAGGGCGTAGCAGAGGGAGCTGATGCTGTCGGTTGAAGAGTTCAGGTTGGAGTCTTGGAAGATGGAATCTTGCTCCAGGGGTTTCTGTTTGAGAGAAGGTGGGTATTAGATGGGCAAAATTATCAAATACTTTGGAGCGTTCCGAATCCGTACATAAAAAAATTTGGTCATGTGTAGAGGGAATTTGATGATAATTGGCAATTTTGGATAAAATGAGATTACTTTGGCCACTTTTTCCTTAAATTTTCGCAAGTTTGGTCACTTTTATCTGAACAAAATGCAAAAATTTGGATCAAATTGTCGCAATTTTGGTTAAATTAAGGCAATTTTTGGCCCAATATTAGTCATTTTTTTGCTACGTCTGGTCAATTCTTCGTTAGATATTGATAATTTATTGGTCATTTGATTATAGTCAATTTCATTTTTGACCATTTCCGTAATAATAATATTTTACTACGAAACTGACCAAATGTTTTTTTTTGTACGGGGGAACATTCGGCACTTACCCTAGCCATTAATTCATTGTATTTATTCTTTAAAAAATTTTCTAACTTGCAAAGTCCTTCTGATTTGGATAAATCACAATAAGATTTGAGGAACGGCCAATACTCGGTCCAACCAACTCGCATCTCAGATGCCAATTCTCTACAAACTCTCTCCAA
The DNA here is from genome assembly GCA_034686365.1 of Pachymerium ferrugineum. Classification (NCBI taxonomy): domain Eukaryota; kingdom Metazoa; phylum Arthropoda; class Chilopoda; order Geophilomorpha; family Geophilidae; genus Pachymerium; species Pachymerium ferrugineum. Next base: position 17,181 of record JAQGAS010001311.1, on the reverse strand, counting down.
TCCTTTATCAGCATCGGACAATTTCGCGTCATAACTTTTATCTGACTTAGCAATGCTCTTATTTGTTTTTGATCTGACAGGTGTTGATATTTTCTTATGAAACTCTGCAGCTTGTGTAGGGGACATTGGACCCGCGTACGCTTTAACCGACATAGGGAAATCCATTGGATTAGAGTTGGTTGGTAGTAAAGGTTTCTTGAATGTTGGAGACCATGGTTCACCCACAGAAGGAAGTTTCGCATTGTCAGATGAACGCAACACTGGGATGTAATATCGATCTAAAGAAAAAAAAAAAAATAAAAACAATTAAATGAATAAACTAGAGATTCCAAATAACCTACTCTGGAAACAATCTTCAATTTGTGATTTCAATTCAGGTGTTTCACTTGGACATCTTGTGCATATAATTTCAGCTGCTATCTGCCCGTATTTGTTTTTTAGTTTCAGGTCACAGATGGGATGAGATACTAATAAGTTGACTATTTCTACGCATCCAAATTTGGAGGCAAAATGTAGAGGCGTTTCGCACAACTGGAAAAGACAAATTCAATTAATTATCTTTATAATTAGTGTTGCACTCGTTGCAGGTAAACTGTAACACATTACCATTCCCCATAAAAGGAACGTGTTACTGCTCGTAACAGTAACGATAATAGAAAATGTAACGCATTCGTTATTGTTACTTATCGTTAATTAACACACCCACCAAGTCCCATGCCACCCTTTTCTCGGGCGGCCACGAGGTTCCCCTCCACCTTTCTTTGGGAGGAGATTTTGCTCGGGAACCATCGTGCCGCAGAACACGTGTTTGTTTCTCGGCGAGTCCCATTTCGAGACGATCGCCCATGTTTTGTGAGACAGAATTGTCAGCACCGTGTCATGACCCTTATGGTATACACCATAGTATTATATGACCATAGTTTAGTTTATTGGAATGCCTTGACAGAAGTAACGGAAAAGTAACGAATAAAATATTCGTTACTCTAAAAAAATGTAACGAAATTACACAAAATCGTTACTGTTACGAAGTTTTAAGTATTGTAATGGGTTACAGCCCCGTTACAGTAACGGAAACGAGTGCAACATTGTAGTTCCATTAATATCTTTACCCCTTTATCGGGTGTGTTCAGGTACAGATCAGTAAGGAAATGAACACGTTCCATACACGTCGTCTTACTATCATCATTATACAACAATTTCATGAACTCTTCATCTTCAACAATATTCAAAATTAACTTTGCAATTTCGAATTGCTTCATCTTGGCTGCTACATGCAAAGCATTATACCTCGACCCTTCCTGTAAACAAAACAAAAATCAAACACAATAAAATTTATTCTCACGGAAAAAAGTCAATCAACCTGCAAAATCGTAGGAGTATCACCACTGCTTACTAAATAGCGCGGATTTGACCAGATCGTTTCAATCACTGTTTCAATATCACCACATTCAATAGCTTTACGTAACTTGACCAAATCTTGATTCTTGGGGCCTCTGAACCCACACGTTTTCTCACCAGTTGTAGCTATAATTATAAAATAAAAAGAAAAAACCAAGGTCAGTTGACACAGTCAATAAACAATTTCAACACTCACTTGTGTTTAAATCAGACAAGGAATCTGAACAACGACTCAAACTCAACTGTTCACTTTGACTATTCGCAAATTCCAAGGCTTCAACTTCTGTTTTGAACACTTTGAATCGAGCTCCTTTGCATTTCTTGATAGCTCTTAAAGCTTCTTTTTTGTCCGTGTATACTTGATTTATATCTAAACAAATAAATATTTAAAAAGTAATTAACTGATAAAACGTTTTGTGACTTAAGTTTTAACCCTATAAATATTCAAACTTTTTTTTATTTATTTCATCTAGGCATCCTGCCAAACAAGTTGATGTGGGTTTTGTGATGACTCAACCAGATCCGTTTCTCATAAAAAAGCAAAAGGTAGTGCGGATAAAACGTCAATGATTTTATATTATCAAATCCAAGTTGGAAATGAACCAGAACGGAAATTCTTTAAATAATAAACAAGTAAGTGACGACTTTTCAATTATTTCCCTTTTCAATATTGAGAAGATTTCTTGTTAAAGAGTTTTTTGTTTATGTTAATAGAGGGAGCTTTTAGATAAAAAAAAAAAACATATTTTATAAACAAAGGAAGCGGTAGTGGAAGTATGAATGGTGATATTTTAGTAATTATGTTATTATCATACTCCAATAAAAAAAGTGAATGATTCATTGGCTCCTTACCCACCCCCCTTTGTGGATTCAGCTGTTTGCTCATTGTAAAAAATTGAACTCCTGTTACTTCTTGAGAGTTGATTAGGAATCCATTATTGTTAAAATGGCGCATAATTGAACCATACAACATGTAGATAACTGGTACGTACTACAATTTACCAGACATACTTGGTAAGTCTTACTTTCTGGGTAAGTTCCAGTAACACCCCATTATTATTTCTTTCATATTTCTGTTCACATTACAAGTAAGAGCGGAATTGTCACCAACTTTTGCTGATAGCAGCACTGGTCTCACTTCCGCGTTACTTTAATGTGAACCCAAGTGTGAATGGAGCATTAAACTGTTCTTTCCTTCAAGAAACAGTCAAATTATGTCTCGCCTAGTCCATCTCCCTTCTGCAAACCAGACATAAACCCAAAATTTTTTTTTAGGGAAATGAACTAATGCAATTCTAATATTAGTTACAAATATTGCCACCCATATTAAGCGCCAGTGGGTCGTATAGTGTCGATCCCTTAACTTTTTATTATTGTTTTACCCTCATCTGCGTTAGCCAAAGCGCCAGCTGGTGCATTAATGCCGTAAAATATGAGTCCAGCATCAACAGTAGTTGAGTCAGTAGTAGTTGTAATACTAGACGTTGAATTACTCTCTTCAATATGTTTTCTACTGAACATTGATTCTGTGGTTGCATCAAATGATGTGAATGAGTTGGCATTTTCAATATCGTAGTCGCCCTGGCCGCAATTTTCGCGGTTTTTGTCGCCGAAACTTCTCTGGATCGATGATTTTAGTCTGTGCGGGGTTTTCGCATCGCCGTTTAGACTGTCATCGCAGTTTTGGCTCAGTAGTTTGATGTCGAGCAGGTTGATTGAGTTGTCAGTTAATGGGGTAATGTTTTCACCCTCGCCTTCCACGTGGTTGCTTAGCTCCGAGTCATCTGATTGGTGCGCATCCGTTTCCGTTGCTTCCATATTTCTCTTTCGGTACGTCAGATCGCATTTCATTAAAGTTCTAAATGATAACGCTCGTTAAAATCAATGTGGATGCAGGTAAAAATGAAGTTGGCTGCCATGATGGTTAGTTGTCAAGCTTGTTTTGATATAAATGATCCGATTGGCTGGTTTGTGATCACGGGAATTGATGTCGACCAATCATAGTTGTTGTTCGCATTCCTGGAATCGGATCTCTGTCAGTGACGTCAAACTCCGTTATCATTCCTTCACTAATTATCTAACCGTGTTCTGGAACAGGAGTGAAAAGAGTGATGTCACAACTTCTACATCTACAATGAAGATTAAGACATTTATTTACGTTTTAAATTCAAATCGGGATAATTAAACAGCTGATTAATGAAAATAAAAGTTGATTTTGATTTATATAGATAAAAATAACAAGAAATTTAACTTTTTTCTTTATTTTTTTGGTTTTATTTCATGAAACATTATAACTTATGTAATTGGAGATGTTAGATCATGTGGTTGAATTGTAAGTACAAACCGCCCACAGGCAGATAAATAAAAACACAACAAGTGTACCAATAATAATGTCAATAGTAAAAGCTAGTACAAAACCAACTTATAAACGATTTGATACTTATATAACACCAGATTTGACAGATGAAAGCGAAAAACGGGTAAAAAAGAAAAGTGACTAAATTTGGGGGACACGTGTTACATAAATTTGTACTCAAGGTTGAATTTTGTTGGCACACAGAATGAAAACAGAAGCAACTCAGTTTCTATTGAAATTATGCAGGAGAAAAAGAAGAAAGAAGGTGAAACTGACGATGAAGATGATATAGACGAAGATATTGAAGATCCTTTTGCTTACGATGGACTCCATGCTATTGACCCTGCTGTCCATGATGCTTTGCCATCCACTTGTTTTGGGTATAGAAACATTTTTATAATTTTTTCTAATTCTAATCTTATAAGTAAACACAATTATAGTTATTATGCAATTATAAATATCCTTGACATTTGATCTATATGTTTATGTTTGTTTAGTGATCGATTTAAAGATATTTATAATTGCAGTTTGTGTATACAAAATGATTATAAAATTATTTTTGTTGATTATCTTTCAGGAAATTTCAATACAAGTTGGAAAAAGTTGTTGAGCATTTTGCTTTTAGGTAAAAATTTTATAATTTTTATAAAATGTATAATTCATAATTCTTGATTTTATAGAGTTTTTGGGTTGATTCTTATTGTAATTGATATTTGCATCCTTATTGTGGAGTTAGTCAAAATGAATTCAGAGGAAATCACTGATTATGATATAGCATCTCTTGTTTTTGTTACATATTTTGTCGTTGAAGTTATATTAAGAATTACAGCATTAGGGTATGTATTAAAATACATAGCAGAACTCCCTTACATTCATAAGTTATGTACTAGATGCGCAGAACAAGAGTTAGATCGAAAACTTGTCTTCTGCGCCATCTCATATATAACCCAAGTGTAACCCTTATACTTTTACTTACAGGCCCAAAAGGTTTTTTACTATGTGGTACAATGTAATTGACTTCATAGTAGTTTTCACAGCTTTTATCATTACTTTTGTAGCGACATTAGCTGATGTAGAGAAAATTCCTGAAATATATAAGTAATTATTATTAATTTTATTATACACTTTACTGTATTTTATAACTTAATTTTTATAATTTAGATTAGTAGTTGTAGGAAGATTAATCAGAATAGTGATATTTATAAGATTATTCACAGCCAAGAAACATGTAGAGAAAGGGGCAAGACATTTAGTATCCCAGAATAAAAGAAGATATCAAAAAGATGGTTTTGATTTGGACTTAACTTATGTAACAGGTAATAAGATTTCAATCTTTAAATGATTTTTTAATGTTTATTTGATTGTATTTCAATAGAGCGTGTAATAGCTATGTCATTTCCATCTGCTGGAAAGATGTCAATGTACAGAAATCCTATTAAAGAAGTGTCTAGATTTCTAGATACAAAACATCCTGATCACTATAAAGTTTATAATTTATGCAGTAAGTTGATCTACCATTACTTTTTAATCTGTGACCTTAATCGTTTTTGTTGTAGGTGAAAGAACTTATGATGACACATATTTTCATGGTCGAGTGGAGAGATACTTAATAGATGACCATAATGTACCTCTATTAGAGTAAGTTTGTAGTACAGAATGCGCCCACTAGGTTGTGCTCTTAACCAATGAAATTTAGTTAGAACTTTTTCTAGCCAATCACAGAGTAGCATGAATGATGTCATTGTTTCGGCCATTTTGGTTTTAAAACCCAATTTTGTGATTGGCTAGAAAAATTATTTTTGGTGGAATTTCATGGGACAAGAGTAAATCCCATCGGTACCAATGCAATATCTCTATTCAAGTCCCATAGCTATTTTTAGGATGTTTTGTAGTTTGATTATTGTCGATTACAAATTTCTCTACTCTATAGAGATATGGTACGTTTTGCAACAAGTGTTCGTACTTGGTTAGCAGCCAATCCTCAAAATGTAATAGCAGTTCACTGTAAAGGTGGTAAAGGCAGGACAGGGACGATGATTTGTGTATGGCTTGTGGAGAGCGGTCTTTTTGAATCTGCAGGAGTAAGAGAGGCATTACTAAACACACAAACAAGATATTAATTTTCTAACTTACAGGATAGTTTAAACTACTTTGGATTCCGTAGAACTGATTTAAATATCAGCTCAAAATTTCAAGGAGTAGAAACACCCAGTCAGAGCAGATATGTTGGATATTTTGAATGTGTTAAAGATAAGTTAAATGGACAATTACCACCTGACTGTGCCTTGAAGATTAAATTGCTCAAAATAACTGCCTTAGCTGGTAAATGTGATTAACTCTTTTCACTTTTACGAGATATAAAATATTTTTTTTTGCAGGACTTGGCAAGGGTGATGGCTCGGATTTTAGTTGTGAAGTTTTTGTGGGGAGAAATAATAAAGTTTTTGAATGTGATTTTGGTCTTAATAAAAATTGCCAGGTAATTCTGTCCTTTACCATTCAAAGTATTAAAATAACACATCTCTTATTATAGTGCCAGTATTACAACGAAGCTGATTACTTAGAAGTGAAATTAACAAATTGTCCTAACTTAATTGGAGATGTTAAAATGAAATTTCAATCATCATCAGTAAGAAATTTCTAATTTCTCAATAACTGTAACTAATTCAATACTTTGTTTTGTAGAGAAACATCCCCAGAGGATACGAAAAAGTTCCTTTCTATTTATGGTTTCATACTTCATTCATTGAAGATGGCAGGTAAGATTCACTTTTAATCACTTTAATATTTTGCTTTTTAATAATCTTGTAATTGCAGATTATTAATCAAAAGGAATGAATTGGACAATCCTCATAAAAGTAAAACCTGGCAGTGGTTCAGAGAGAAATTCGCCATCGAAATATTTTTCGAAACATCGACCGATAGTGATTGCAATGCAGCAAATTGCTATGCAAAATTATGAAATTTATAAAAAAAAATTTTTTCGATTTCTATAAATTTTTTTTTAGGTTTGAAAAAACTGATATTAAAAAATCTAATTTTCAATTTGCATTTATTAATTTTTTTTCAATGATTAGTTAAGTGCAAAAATTCGGAATGATTTCAAAAGAGCCAGTTAAGAGCCTTTTTGTAAATTCTTTTTCTCCATCCCAGTTCTTTGCTTTTTTTGTTTTTTACTTTCTAACTCATCAATTGGTGCTGGTTTAACGAAAGGAATCTCATCTTCAAATTCCTTTGGCATGTAGGGTTTCAATGCTTCAGGGACCTTGACACCAGTTTCGGTTTGGTAGTTCTCAAGAATAGCACAGATGGCGCGAGTTGTAGCGCACATTGTAGCATTCAACATGTGAACATAATCAACCTACAAAAATATATATTAATTAATAATTTGAAAACACTTTAAAGTTATTTAAGTGTTTAAACCTGTGCACCCATCTTCTTAGTCTGCCCAAATCGGACTAAGAGACGTCTTGATTGATAGTCCAGACAATTCGAGCAAGAAACCAACTCGCGGAAGGCGCCTGAACCTGGGAACCAAGCTTCCAGGTCGAATTTCTTAGATGCCGCATTATTTAGTTCTCCTATTCAATAGAATTGTTGGGTTATTTTAACATTGCAATTCGCCATCTGGTGATTACTACCTGAGACAATATTGACGATTCTGTAGGGTATACCTAACGCTTGGTAGTATTCTTCGGCGTTTACTATCATCTCATCAAACATTTCCCATGATAAATTGTCGTGTGGGGAAGTGATACAAAACTGTTCAATCTATAAAAATACAAATTTAATTTCAAAATCTTTCAATAGGGCAAAGTCGCTGTGGTAGTTCCAATAATGACCGCATGCACCGCATCGGTTCTAACAGATGAAGCAATCTGGATTGGAAGCAATGGTGTCAGGTGTGCTATCCACCAGGACATTCAGTCAGGTGTATCTAATCCAGATTGTTTCATGTTAGAACCGACGCGCCGCATGCGGTCATTATTGGAACTGCCGCAGCTTTTTACTCACTTTTTCAAATTGATGAACTCTGAAAATCCCTCGTGTGTCTCTTCCATGAGCTCCTACTTCTTGGCGAAAACAAGTTGAGATTCCAGCGTAACGGATCGGAAGTGATTCAGTCGCAATCCATTCGTCGCGATGAAATGCCGCGATTGGCTGCTCAGATGTTGCTATTAAATATTTCTCTTCTATCGTTTTGTCGTCGCTTCCTTTACCAATCACCTAATTAAAAAAATAAAATCAGTAAATATTACTTAATTTTCTTTTAAAATTTTCTTTCAACTTGTACTTTGTATAACTCTTCGTCAAACTGACTCAACTGCGCAACTTCTTCCATAATTTCTTTCCGGACAAAAAAAGGCGTGTATAAAGGTTTGTATCTTTTAGTATTCAACATTCGTAAAGCTAATTGGATTAACGCTTGTTCTAGGAACACAGCTGCATTCTGTAACACAGAAATAATTAATTTTCACATTTAAAAATCACTAACATAACGTTCATTTACCATTAAATAATAGCCTCTCGATCCGGAGGTGACAACACCTCGTTCGCCGTCCATCCCATCAATCATTTGAATCAAATCAACGTGCGAATATTTCTTTCTGATCGAAATATCACCGTAAGTGCAAACAACATCGTTCTCATCTTCGTCTTGACTAACAGGAACTGATTCGTGCAACATATTTCCAATCTCTTTTAATGTTGAATTCCGTTCTTTTTCTTTAACTTCCAACTGTTCGTTACACTGAGCCATTTCTTTCTCCATCATTTGACTCAATTTTTTGATTTGAGTCACAGTCAGAGGCTTAAAATATCAAATTATTCGTTACAAATCTTTACAATTCTTTGTTTTTTTTTAAACCTGAATAAGCTCAGCGGTTAATTCTGAGAGTTTATTTAAGATTTCGTCCGGTAATGCATCGCCTTCACCCACATTTTCTTTTTTCTGCAATGAAAAAAATTGTTACGTCGGGTTTTAAACGGAAAATAAATCCCGAACCTTCATTTTGTCTCCTATAACTTTGCTACAAAGATTCTTCAACCTGTTCCAGTTATCCGCTTCATGTCTTACTAAAATTATAAAATAAAATTGTATTAGTAAAAAAGCCGGTTTTCTGTCACAAAATGAAATTATACATTTTCTCCATTGGTTGTCGGCGTCCAAGACTTTATCAACTAAAGAAACATCTTTGAATCGTTTCTTTTGGTTCGCCCGAATCTTCTCAGGATCTCCCCCTTTGTCCTCACGAAATAATTCAATATCTAAGACCATTTTAGTAAGAATCTAACCACAAATAACAATCTGATGCAACGAGGCAGCAAGTTGAGCAGGTTGTTTCCAAAACCTGGAAAGCGGGTGAGGGTGACATCTGGTGGCAGATATATAAAAGTAATGAATTTAGGGTTTTTGCTGGTTTTAAGCGTGTTTTAGTGGATATGAAGAAAAAAGTGGGTATTTAAAAGTGTTTTGGACTTTTACTAATGTTTTTTGATGCTTTTAAATAGGTGATTGAGTGTTTTCGGTGTCTATACCGAGCGCGACGAGAAGTATTCGCAGATGACGATTACGCGTTGAATGGTTTGCACGCATTATCGGCTATTTTAAAAAGTGTTTATTGATTTGTAATTTTTTTTTATTAGCTGCTAGAGAGAAAATCAGATCAGAGTTTGAAAAACATCGGAATGAGACTGACCAACAGAAAATTGAAGAAGTGATTTTATTTTTTTAGTGTTAAAAATAAATTAACTTTTGTGGTTTTTATTTAATTAGTTAGTAAATTTTGGACTTGAGGCAGCAAAAATCCTTCGAACGAGTGTAATTCAAGCTAGATTAACACCAAAGGGAACTTACAGTATGAAAAAGTTTGATGTTATTGATTTGAATTACATTTCATTTAAATATTTTCTACTCAGAATTGCGAATTAGAAAAGAAAATCAGTTTGACAACACGCCAAAAGTGTCAGAACCAAAAAAAGAAGACTCTTAGTATTAAATTAAATATTGTAAATAGTGTTACATAAAAAAATTTGTAAATTTTAAGCTTCAAAAATGTTGAAAAATAAAAAAATAAAAAACTGATTCGTAAAACTTGTAATTTAAATGTACAAAGCGACATAAATTTAGATCGTAAATCAATTACCCAAATAATTTGAAAAAATTAACCGAAATAAATTTCATTACAATTAAAATTTGTGTGACGTTTATAAACAATATCACGTTCTCACGTGTTTATAAACAATAAACGAAAAAAGAATCTCAAAATCAACTTCATTCCATCAAAGCATCCACACATTTTGAAAAACCTGTAAAAAATTTCAAAGAGTATATCAAACCCCACAAAAATTCCACCAAATTCTGCATAAAAATCATCTGACAGAAGAAAAGATGAAAGATTTGGGAGTTGAAATTTTGATTTTTATTCTATATTTGATCGTTCTTTTTGCTTGCACTTGCAATCCTGGAAATTGTGGAGACAAAACTCATGGACATTTAAACTAAATGTCCAATTTTACTAAAAAAGTCGGGAAAAAAAAGTGAAAAATTTGACTTTAAATCATTGATGATATGCCTTACTTTATCCCTTGCCCCGATTGGGGCTATTCCAAAATTGTATTGGATGAAAGAGAAATTATTTTGCTCATTTTCTTAGGTGAAATGACTAAGGTAAATCTATCTATAAATATAAAATATTTCATAACAAATTTCTAATTTTTTTTCTTCAATTTTCAGATTTGGTTGACAATTATGACTTTCTATCATTGCCTGACTATTATTAGACATCGTTTTTTGGAGAAATATGTTCCTAGATATTCAGCCGGGTAAAAATGAAATGAAGAAAATAATTTTCCCAAGTGGTAATTCCCTAATAACAAAAAAGAAAAACGAAAAATTAAAATGAAAAATTCAAATTTCAGAGGCATAAAAAAATGGACAAGAAGAAAATTCAATTTAACATGAAAATGTAAATAGGAAAATGTTAAAAATAAAGTACAATCATAGAAATTTTATTTTTTTTTTAATAAGAGAGTTAATAAAATTAATACAGAATAAATTTCTTTAAAAAAAAAAAATCTCAATCTTCAACACGCTTCCTTTCATCGATGTCGTTACTCTTCACGTTGTTCTATTAAATCATTAATTGAAAATAAATCCTCTAAATCTATTATTTTTCATATATTTTACTTGATTACTGAAACTAATCAAATCTCTCTTCATGGCATAAGCGTCTTCACCATCTGCGTAATATTTTGGCTCAATTTCGCTTATTCTACACCGAGAAAAAATGAGTGTAAGGACAAAATCTTACGTTAAATAGTACGTACTGAAATCCCAGTGTATTGGTATAGAGATGTAAAGCAGCTCTATTACTCTTCCGAACATGTAGAGAGACGTATTTAGCATTAAAACATTCAACCATCGCCCGTGACGCTTGATCCATTAATTTTTGCGCTAGGCCTAACCGTCTGTGCGAACGTTTTACCGCCTTAAATAAAATCGTATTTAGTATAGAATAAATTTTTAACTCAATTCAATCAAACCAGAGATGTTATATGTCCGTGCGGATCATCTTCCGAGTCTTCTTCCCTAGAAATTAAACGTTATTTAATTTATAATTTGAATTTTTTTCCGGTTTATCTTTAACATTTTGGCTAAGACGTAACCGACGATTTTCCCTTTTTCGTCTTCGGCCACATATGAAAGCTGAAAAATGCTAGTTTTTGGTGAGGTTTGTGTGTTTATATTTATCGTGAAATTTTTGTTGTTACTTGTGGCCATGATAAACCGTGGTAAAAGTAATATTTCATTTGATAGTTTTCGGGTAAACATAGCAAATTGCAATGTTGCATGTTCATTAAATCTTCCGGCTGTAATTTAAAAATGTTTATTAGTTATATTTAGATGTTTAAAAGTGTTTAGTAACCTTCGCGCATCTAATATTCATTATTTAAATGGATTTTGAACGTTCACGGTCGTAGGAGCTGTCAATGAAGGGAAAATGGTGTTAGTTTCCCTTCCTGCCGCAAAGAGCGCTCGACTCGACGTAAACATCCTGATTCCTCTGGGAGCAGCATGACCATTGGGAATAAGAAAATAACTCTAGTTACACTTCTTTTAACAAGATTTAATAAAAAATTTGTATTCATTTTCGTAAACAAATCTAAAATTCCCTGTTTAGCCGAATCGTTGCACTCCTTGGGAAAAGAAATAGTGGAAAAGGAGGAGTGAAGAGTGAAATATCAATTTTGAGAACAATTTCTTAAATTAATTACAAAATTACAAGAACAACTCAAAAATATAAGATTACACTAGATATCTAATAAAGCCAATACTTATGCCCAAGTTGTTTTCTTGTGCATAAGATTCAATCTCATATTTATAATCCAAAAATGACTCGTCGTCTAAACTTCTAAAACCAGCTCTAACTGACTGTAAATTATTCTCCATCTTCAACAATTGTAAGATCAAGAGTTTACACGCTCTAGTACGACCATATAACTCCAAACAAGTCAAGTGTCTCAAAGGATTAATTTTACATATTACACTGAAAACATTCTCATCAGCAGTGATTAAATCCAATAACAGTTTTCCCAAATCGACACAATTTTGAAGTAAAAATTTCAAATGAGGCTCATCAATAGTATCATGTATCTGAAGCTTCTGCAATTTTCTAAATGGTATTACATAAGTTTTTCTTTTCAAATTGACAATTGGCTGATAGGTAACATTAAACAATAACAACTCTTTTAAATTAGCGAAATTGTAGCCTATCAACTCTAAATCAACATTACATGAATGAAAATTTAGACTCGTCACATTTGACCCAACATCAATCAAATGTGAAATTTCATCGCACCTGATAATTTCGAAAGGGACAATTTTATCACAGCTTTTAAGCTCAGTAACGTCATTTGATATATTATCGCTAAAGTGAATACAGAGATTTGGTACGTTTGGGCAACATTTGATTAAAAAATTCAAAAATCCCGTTGGGATCTCTCCCATATAAATATAAGGTAGTTCGCACAGTTGAAATGTTGGCCATTCGTGTGACCCGTTCAAATCTTGAAACAATTTTTTAAATGCGTTGATCACATTATATCCACTGAAAACCCTCAACCGTTTCAAATTGTAAAGAGCCATCAAACATCCTTTGATACCGTAACTATAACTGCCTGATATTGTTAAGTGTGTAATATTAGAACCACGTGACTTGGAATTGCACAAACGCCTGATACCATCATCTGTTATCCTACAGAAAGCCAAACTTAAACGTTCAAGATTTGGACAGATATCACCTATTACTTCTATAATGTCATCATTCACATTCGAACAAGACAAGTGTAAATCAATTACGTTGGGAATACAGTGAACCAAATTGAGAATTTCTTGATGCATCAAATCTCCTGCACAAGAGAATCGTTTCATGTGCTGTTAAAAATATAAAAATATGAGTATATATACATTCAAATGTCTGAAATTACTTTGTACCTTAAAAAGTTTTGTAATTGACCTCAATACGTATTCAATGTCGACTCGTTGATTCAGGTTCCAAAAACGAAGATCTAATTCCGTTATGTTTTCTGTGATCATCTGGATTTTATAGTCTATATTTAGCTTCAAAACAGATGTATTCCTCGCCTTGTTTTCTACAAAGATAGTCTCGTAACGGTCATGTGTGAATTTGATGAGTTCTTCCAAAAGTGTCGTTGCTATTTACAAATGAAATGAAATAAATATAAAGTTAATGAATTTTTGTTAAAATATTTGGGTTATTACGGAGACTGCGTATTTCTATCATAGGGTACACATCTATATTTCTAATGATCACTTGAATGCAAAGTTCGTATAATGGTTTTACTGGTTTTCGTGGAGGCATTCTGGAAGTATAAGTAACGATAAAAGATAATTAAAATTTGAACTGTTTTAATGAATGATTAGAATACCTCGAACTGTGGTTTAAATTGGTATCTTACTTTTTACAGGGAAACACTTTGATTTTCACATCAAGCGTGGCGCCATATTAACAGGCAGTATGTAAAACCTGGTCCATTGTAAAGATAAGACCGCTAGACGTTGCTGCCTGCGGTGATGGAATCAGTAATCAAAAAAATTAAACATATGGCATTCAAAATTCTAATTCATTCGATATGTATCACTACACAGATGCATAGACCTATATAACATGTATACGACTATCCTTGCTAAGCCAAAACTTCTCGCCAGGTAGCAGCATAATGCAGAAAACTCTGAAGCGGTATTTACCAAACTTTTAAAAATTCATATCCTATAAAGAATAAGAAAGGGACTGATCAAAGTTAGAAGAAATAAATTTCAGTATTCCCTCTTTCAGAAAATATCACACCCTCCTAGATGCGTTTTTAATATTTCACAATTCAATTTAAATTTTGTTTATTTAGTGAATTGTAAATGTAAAAACTCATATGTTATAAACTGTCATGAAAGGACTCATGAAACTTTAAGAGAAGAGTTTAGTATCATCTTTCTTTCTTACAAAAAAGTCACAACCATCCAGCCTCCAGGTGCGTCCTCAATATGAATATTTAAGCATGTTAACCATCTCCAGGGAGTGCTGACTCCACGTGGCAAATAGTCGAACCTTCCAAAGTAATGTTTACCAAAATGTAAAAATTTATACCTTATAAACTGTTATACGGGAACTAATGAAAATTTGAAGAAATATACCTCAGTATTCTCGCTTTCTAAGAAAAATAAATTACCTCTAGGTGCGTTCTCAAAATGTATTTTATGGCATTCACAATTCCATGTAAATTTTAAAGCATGTATTCTTACTTTCCTTTTAAAACCAGCGTGTATATTAAACAGCAATTGCAATGACGGGTAAATGATGTTAGTTTCCTTTCTTGCCGCAAGGAGCGCTAGACTCGACGTAAACATGCTGATTCCTCAGGTAGCCGACTCCTGCATTGAATAAGAAAAAGAATATAGTTACACTCCTTTTAACTAGGGTTAATAAAAATTTGTAAAACATTTTTGGATTCTCATTTTCTGAAGAATCAATTCTCTGTTTAGCTGAATCGTTGCACATGACCCCTTGGGAAAGGAAATAGTGGACAACATTAGGAGTGTGTAGTTAAATATAAATTTTGGAAACAAATTTTTATTTTAAATCGGTTACAAAAGTATTTGAAAAATTCATAAGGTTACACCAGATTTTTACGTGTTAGTACTAGCATCTCTATACCTCACCAGCACACCACGTCCAGAGGACGTCCCTGGGACGTCCAACGGTGTTCTAGGGGCTGTCCTCAGGACATCTGCTATACGACTAGTAGCTGGGATCACATACACGTTTGTGTCTATGGTATTAGTAAAGCTGTAACAAATACTTGTGTCCAAATTGTTTTCTTTTACGTAAAGTTTAACATCACACTCTTCCCCTTCCATAAAGGAGGGAAATGTAACAAATTGCAAATTATTCTCCATTGTCAACAATTCTAATACAATGAGTTTACACGCTCCTGTAGGACCATAGATATTAAAATGAGTTAAGTGTCTCAAAGGACTAATTTCACGTATTATACTGAAAACATTATCAGCAGTGATAATACTATCCAAAGGATCAGTGAGTAATGACAATTCTTCCAACTCGACACAATTTTGAAGTAAAAATTTCAACTGAGGGACATCAAAAGTGTGAGATATATTAAGTTTCTTCAATTTCCTAAATGGTATTATAAAATTTTTTTTCTTAAAATTGACAATTATTGGCTGATAAGTAACATTAATCAACTCTAACTGTTTTAAATCAGGACAAATGTAACCCATCAACTCTAAATCAACATTAACATCACGTAGACGAAGACTTGTCACTTTTGATCCTATATCTGTCAAATCTGACACCGAAAATTGTATACCCTCAATTTCAATCTTCAAGGAAAGAATTTTGTCACACTTTTTAAGCTCAGTAACGCCCTTTGATAAATCATCGTCAGTCACTATACTGACAGTGAGATTTGATACATTTGGGCAACATTTGGTAAGAAAATTCA
This sequence comes from Pachymerium ferrugineum, assembly GCA_034686365.1. Classification (NCBI taxonomy): domain Eukaryota; kingdom Metazoa; phylum Arthropoda; class Chilopoda; order Geophilomorpha; family Geophilidae; genus Pachymerium; species Pachymerium ferrugineum. The sequence continues at coordinate 1,388 of JAQGAS010001311.1, read as the reverse complement.
AAAATCCCGTTGGAATGTCTTCCATGCAAATATCAGGTAGTTCGCATAGTTGAAATGTTGGCCATTCGTGTGACCCGTTCAAATCTTGAAATAATTTTTCAAATGCTTCAGTTAGACGCCATACATTAAAAACCTTCAATTGCTTTAAATTTTGTAAAACAACCAAGCATCCTTCGATATTACTACCATCTAACATTAAATGTGTAATATTAGAACCACGTGACTTGGAATTGCAGAAACGGGTGATACCATCATCCGTTACAACTCCAGCTAACTCCAAACATTCAAGATTTGTACAGTTATCACCTATTAATTCCAAAATATCGTCATTCACTCTAGCACATCTCAACTTTAAATCAATTATGTTGGGAAAAGATTGAACCAAATTCATAATCTCTTGATGCGTCAAATCTCCTTTACAAGAGAATCGTTTTAAGTTCTGTTAGAAATATAAAAATAAAATATGAATTATCATTCAAATGTCTAAAAATCGCTTTTTGATTTGTACCTTAAAATGTTTTGGAATTGTGTTTAGTACGTATTCTATTTTGACTCGGTCGTAGTTGCTGAATGAAAAACTTAGGCTCGTTATGTTTTCAGTGATCATTTGGATTTTGTAGTGAATAGAGAGCTTCTCCACCTTGTTATCCTTAACTTTAGTTTTGTCTTCGTCATGTGTGAATTTGATGAGTTCTTCCAAAAGAGATGTTGCTATTTACAAATGAAATGAAAATATATATAAAGTTAATGAATTTAAAAATATTTGAGTTATTACGGAGACTGCGCATTTCTTCCATGGGATATGTATCTATGTCTCTGATGATCGCTTGAATACAAAGTTCTTGTAATGGTTTTACTGGTTTTTGTGGAGGCATTCTAGAAAGAAAAGTAACGACATATATAAGTAAAATTTGAAATTTAAATTAATGATTACTGTACCTCGAGTATGGTTTAACTTTTTACAGGGTAACACTTGATTTTAACAATAAGCGTGGTGACATATCAACAGGTTGTATGTAAAACCTGGTTCATCGTAAAGAAACATCCAGATGTAGCTGCCTGGTAATGGAATCTGTAATGGGAAAGGAAATTAAATTTTGGCATTCAGCGATAAATTTTTAATTCATTACAGCCGATTTTCAAAAGTTACATTAAATCGATGCACTTGACTCTCCTTGCAAAGTCAACATTTTCTCGCCAGGTAGCAGCACCATTTTGCAAGTTAAATAAAAAAACACAATCAACAGAAACATGAATGAAATATGTACGCTTTAATAAAATATTCCCAAGCTTGAAAATCTTCCTCAATTATTCAACTTGACTGAGGGTGAATATTTAAAACTGCAGTATATGCTTTCAAAATACAGCAATTACAATCTTTTAATATC
>JAQGAS010001310.1:0-21696 GCA_034686365.1 Pachymerium ferrugineum | reverse complement strand
TTTATTCATGTTGGTCCTAGTTATTTTCCTAGTATTAGTTTCAGTAGAAACATATTCAAGCAGCTCCGCAAGGTAAATCTGTTCTTTATGTGGTTGGCTTTGCAAATGTCTGCTAGAAGGCATCATCAATACACCTTTATTAATTAAATCCACCAAAAAGAACGAATCACTTCCCTTCCAGACGAAGATTGACATGCTTGTTAAGCATGTCAGCCTTTTCAGGATACCCTTTTATTGCAATGCGATAGCCCACTTCACACACTTCCTCTCACTAGAGGTCCCTTTGTGGTGCGTACTCACCTTTTGATGGCATCTGATTGCCTATTGGAATGTCTATCACGCACAACCCTTGACTCTAATGTAAACAATCTCTTCTAACTAGGTAATTAGGACGTACAAAAAAATTGGTGAACTTATATGTAATGTATACCGAATACCTAAAGAGCAAATGTTGATGCTTAGTCTATATCCAAGAGTTTGTTTTCCGTTTATAAACGACCGTTTTAGTTTCTCTCACGGACGTGTCTTCATTCAAAATCATCATGTGCAGTTGCGTGAATTGCATTATGTATCTTTAAGGGAAGAAACTGTTTCTAAGACTTGTAGAAAGGATGTTGTTAATGTTGGGGGATCATTTATCAAGCGGGTTTTGTTGCCTGCTGTGTGAGTTTGCCATTTCGCTATAGCAGACCAGCTCACAATTGGACACCATCATAAATAACCCATGTGCATATCGGTCATTACTCTCTTTCGACAAGAAGTGACGTGTGTGTCAGCCATGCTGGAACCATTAAGTACATTGATCCCAACAGGGACCTCAAACTCAAACTGAGATGTCGAGATTGGAGGTTTCCATCCTGAGGGAGTGCACACAAGAGCTCATCTGCTAAATGAATCTCATCACCTTCACGCCTTTGGCTATGTTGGTGATTTTGAAAATGTCCCCCAAGACCTTTACCTCCTCATGTGCGTTTACAGTTAGGCAGAAAGATTTTCAGTTTTCTTTTATTATTAAAACTTTTATTTATATTTGGAATCGAACTGGTGTATTTACATAAGAGATGATTGGATTTGGAAAGTGTTCCTATCAAACTTTTAACTTTTTTGATTGGTTATCAGAAAATTGCAATTGATCAGAAGTGCAATTCAAGTGTTTTGCTTGCAAGAAGTAGTAAGGACATAGATCTTTCGTTTCCATTGAAGAATGGAGATTAAAATGTTAGCATTAAGATCTAAGATACATACTATTTTATGTGTAATATATGGTGCATTTTGCCATATATTATGGCCAATGGAAAAAAACTGTAACATTCTGATGGGGGAAAAGTAATTCCAGTGTAGTCGCGCGAGAAAACTGGACAATTCTCATTGATCTATTCTTGTATTGTGACTTTCAGCAGGGACAATAGCTGCTAACTTAATAAATAACCCAGAGCATAGTTTAATCCAGTTGTTTTGCAGAACTTGTAGTTGATGGAGTATTGTGACAATAGCACGCAACTACACATTTATTTAGTTCAAAACAGTTTGTTCTAGTTGTTTAATGAAGGAGTTTCTTACCTTGTTCTTTTCGTGCTTTGACCTTTGGGGTCGGCCTTTTAATCGATTTTCTTTGGAATTCAGTTAGGAGTGGTTCTTAATTGCAGCCTTTAACATGCCAGCTTGGTTATTTTTTCCCCGGCTGCGAACATCTAATTGATAAATGGACATTTAATTGTATACAACTGAAATGTCGACGAAAGCATCTTGCTGGAAAACCATAGTAAAAGCTACTAATAAATGCCTAGGGCAGGCGGAGAGTTAATTTGTCTATATTGTCAGTTGGTCTGAGGTAATTCAAGCTAATATCAGATTAAATACGTGTAATAAAATTTTTATTACCGTTTGGTAATTAGTTTTTATATTAAATTTAGGTATTACGCTCGTAAGAGTTAAATTTGGGACATTTTCACACCCCGATTTCTAATTACGCTGCCAGGGTGACATAGTTACTCTTGTGTGGTGTATATTTGTGAATACTTACACCGAATTCCTGTATAAACTTTGGGACATACACTACACCGCAAAACCATACTGTTTGATATCCGGATTTTTAAGAGTGTACAGTATTGAGTAAATATTTAAGTTTAGTAGAAATTAGCAGGAAAGTGTTCATTTTATATTTATGATCCCGATGATATTTAGAGTGAAGTTAATTTGAAACTTTTTCTTGTGTACACACGTGTGACTCAAAGGCTTTTTTATTTCTAGCTTTAAATCATTTGCTTTACGGTTTGTTTTTAGTTTCGGGTCATTACATTTCTTTCATCGATTGAAAGTATAGATAAACGAACTTGCTGGTATGTCCCTTCCGCACGCAATGCGCTGAATAATGGACGTAAATATATACTACATTCTAAAATGTCATTCATATACAGCAATTCACATTGGGGGAAACATTAAAATTACTATGCATTATCATTTGACCAAATTAAAGGCTTAACGTCGAATAACTGTATATGAAATGCAGTCCTATACAATTTCACGTTTTGGCTTTCATGGGTTATTCAATAAGTTGTGTAGTACGTGACGGTATTAAGCATAATTCAATTTTCCCAGTAAACGATAGGGGGGTCTTTATCTGCTACCAATATTAATCAAAACCAACTAACAAGTGAATTTACAGTTATTGAAATATGGAAGTATAACTTATAGTTTTCTTGTTGCACATTTGTGAAATATTGCGACCTTTCAATGTACAAAAAGTAAATCCTCCTTGATTGATTTAAATCAGTAGAAATTTTTCTCTGCTACGGTATTGAAGCGGAGAGACTTATCTTCTTTATTGTGTTAAAGCATTCTTAACAAGAAACAGTCTCTTCAATAAAGGTTCTCAAGCGAATCCTAGTTGGGCAAATGATTGTCTTTGGGGGCACCATATCCTGGACAAAATGCTTCAAGTAAGGGGAATGGAATGTTGCCAAAAAAAACACCCTACCTGATCAAAATTGAAATTGAATATAATGAAGAAAAAAGCAGGATGAATTGCTAAGAATAAAAATTCCCGTCAACGGCGTTCGTCTGTGAATGAGTTTAAAATAAATTCCACACTTCTATCGCGAAGATTTTTTATTTTGATTTATTTGTGGAGATTACGCCTGAGTGCTCAAGTTAGAGAATTTTTTTTCTGACATTTTCAAAACATAAAATTTCCATTATTTTTATGACTTTATTGCAGGTAGTAAAGTTTTGGCTCTTTAAAGTATATGTTTAATAACAATCTTTTTTTCTGCTTTATTTTTAAAATATTTGTAAACCAAAAGTTTCTTATTTCTTTACAGATGGAAGAATGTCAAATACAATTATTGAATGAGTTTCAGCGAATAATAACTTCAGAAAACTCCCCAGAAGAAGAATTCTTCAATCGGAAGAATATTAAAGACGTAAGTAAACATTTGAGCTAAGTTATGTATCGATAGAGGGCGCTATTCTTTCGCCAATAAACGCAACGAGAGAATACTTGTGGAGTTGATATAGTGTTTCCACAGAATATTTGTAGGATACTCTATGATATGTAACAAACAGTACAAGAATTGTGCAGAATATAAATTGAGGAACAAATCTAGCTGCATTATTGCAATCGTGCATTAAGCACTAGTATATTTTGTTTGTTTTTTTTTTAAAAAAAGCTTTTAAGTTGAACAAAAGGTCCCTTTTGACTTCGGATTCTGGCAAATTCCCATTTTGTCCTTTAAAGAAACCTTAGCTTTGCAAACCTAAGGATTTCTTTACTTAGGAAGAAGTTCGTTGTTTTGACACGTTTAAAATGAGAAATTGCTACTTCTGACTGTCAATACAGATCTTTAAACAGTGCAGTTGTCACCAGATGTCGTGAATTGATAGAGGGTATCATTAAAGACAGGATTCAAAGAATAGCTTACATAATGGATTATTTTTTTTACTCTACTTTCTAACTCTTTATCATACAGTCTTTTATTGAGGAAAATAAATCCATTTTAATGTTTCTTTAACTTTAGTGCAATATGCTTTCAAACAATAAGGGGTTCATAAATTTTCACAAGCTAAATTAACGTTTCACCTTAAGTCTTCTTTTTTAAAAAAATAAATCTTCAAGATTTTTATTAACTTGTATCTCTTCAGAAGTTTGGAAACGTTAATAGTTTGATGTAAGTGCACATATCGATCGTTTCAGACTGGTGACCTCTTCCTTTGAAACAATGCCCTTTTCTTCCACCATTTCGCTTCACGTACAATCGCAAAGCTAAACCAACAAACTTAACAACCCACAAGAAGGTTGCTTGTAATTGATCATGCAATTTTGGTATAGTTTTAACTACAGCTTAAACCAAATGCGTTTGAACCGCTCAATAAATTTGTCTCGGTTGTTCAACAGGTGTTATTTATAGAATTTCGAAAAATAATTTAAGTTTCAATTCTATTTACTTTTTTTTCAGTAAGGGTACAACTTGGTAGCTATTTTTAGTTTTAACACAATTGAAAGTTTTTATCAGTTTCCCTTATAACCCCAGGAAGTTCAGGATGGATTGACTAGCTGGCTCGATTTCTATAGATGAAAGCCCCCACTGATTATCCCATCAATTCAACTGCACAGTGTAGCTCATGCTAATCCTGAATTGGATGAGTCCCAAAATTTCTTATCCAACAATAGTTGAACGCATGGATGATAATGAAACTTATAACGTGATTGACAGTGTTAAAATACAAAGATGTCTATACAGATTACAGATAAAAAGTACACAACATCAACACCGCATTTCCTCTTATTGCAGATCCAATAGTTTGTGCTGTTAGAGAACGTAGCAATTAACTTGACATGAACTTTGATCCTAAGGTGAGAATGTAAAGTACTGCTCTAATTGATTTCTGCTATCACAATGCCCCGCATGAATTGGGCCAATTATTGGGAGGCACTTGGCAGTTGATGATGCCTGTGTAACTCTGAAAATCCATACTTTTAAAAAGATTAAATTTGAAATGTTTGAATTTAACATATCAATCGTTATATAGATGGTAAATATTAAAGGTGAGGGAGAATAAAAAAAATGGTTTTATATCATTCTTTTTTTTTTTGTTAAAACCTATGCTGTAGGCTATGTAATAATGGATGGCAACTCTTATACAGTACAGAAATTATTAAAAAGTTTGACCACCAAAATTCAGTTTCTAGTTAATTAATTAATTAATCAACCAATATAGGTGCATGTTTAGTGAACAGAGAGTGAACTAACTTGTACATTTACATATTTATGGTTACCTAAATAAACCATCAAGTGCATTAGAAAATTGAGTAATGAGACATCTTCCTATATTTCCTTTCAATTCCTTTAAAATAAGAATTTTAAATACCATTCTGCATTCAAATAAAATTTCCAGAAGCCGACAAAATGACTTCTATTTTCCTTTTTTTCCACTGAAAGAATAAATATATCACATTTCTACCTCAGTGAAGGTTATTCAAGGATCGAATTTTCATTTGCAAAGTGGATTTTTTTTTTTCGTGGTCTATTTCTACCGATGAAGTTTCAAATTTTTTTTTCGATGATGGAAATGAGGGTTTTTATAGCGTGAAAAAAAAAGTTTATTTTGAAAGGATGTGTGGTGAAATTCAAGTGAGGAATCTTTGAAGAATTTTTGTGCAAGATGAAGGTTTCAGTGGAATGTTAGGAATGCTATTGAGTTTATTTTAAATTCGGGTACACAATCGAACCCACAAGCCATGGAAATTGATTAACCGAACGGCTTAGTAACGTTTGCTGACCACTAATTAATAGTGAACACAATAGGGGAACTTTAATTGTATTGTTAGTGGTAACGTGATCATTCATCTTTTGAATTTTTTGGTACAGATGTTTTATTAACTTTTTTTGTGTTGTTAGTAAAAAGTGTTAAGTTAGTAACATTGAATAGATATCAAAGGTGATTCCCCCTGAGAAAAATTTGCTTTTTATAAGATTGAATTTTGCAAGAAGAGAAAAGTGGGTGTCATTCTGTTTCAGGAGTTCAAAGTTTTCAAGAAGTGGAAAGTTTCTTATAAGAAAAAAATGATATTGGATTTTTGAGGTTGATATTATGGAACATAACAACCCTGAGCTAAATCTTACAAATTGCCAATTGCAATTTCAGAAATGATAGAAAATTTTCAAAACAATTCTTAACGTAAGAAACTGCCATGTAGCGAGAATTTAAACAAACCCACGTTGAAAACTAATACAGTAATATTTTTTTTAATGAAGTTAAAGCTTGTTGAAAACTAATATTTTTTTAATTCGGTTTGGTTCTTTACACAAGTGCTACACATAAAACCGCAAGTAATTTAAGGACTAATGAAATAGAATAATAAAAAAACGTTTTATGGAATTTAAAATATATTTTGAGCCATTTAATTGTCTTCCTTAGCTAGAATAAATATGAAAAATACAAAATAAAAGAGGTGGAACAAAAAAATTGTTAGATATTTGTAAAAGGAAGAAGTGAACTGCACGTATTGCACAAGTTGTAATAAAAGCCCATGTCGGCTCTACCTCCCTGGATGTTTGACGTCAACAGTTTCGATCGAGCAGAGCTTCTTGTTTGACGTCATTGAGCACACTTGCTTGATATCTACAGGAAAGTAGAAAAGCGGAAAGAGAAAATTTTTTTCCTACTCCCATGTCAGTTTGCGTGTCTCTGCCTGTCATTCCCTACATTGATAATAATATACAAGTTTAGCGACTATTCAAATGTGTGGGGAATTACTCTAATTTCCCAAAATTTTATTTGGAAGAGTACAAATTTAAATTAATTACAAAATCAATAAATTGGAAGGAGGTAGCTCTAATGACAAAGTTTAACGTTAATTTTGTTACATTTAAGAGGATGTGCTTAGAAATTGGGTGAAATAAATTTTAGTTTGATGACAGCATATTGAATATTAAAAATATAATTTATGGAATTGCAATGTGCATAATTTTAACTTAATTTCTGAGATTTTCAGTATATATTTTACACAAGAATTGACTACGTTTTAAACATTACTGGAAGAAAGGTAAACACACCAACTGGTGAAATGTGGCGATTAGTAGTTGTAATGCAGCCGATTAACAGTAAGTGCACCTCCTGCTAATTTCCAAACCAACTTAAAAGCTAAACGTGACAAAATCAAATTGAGAATTAGTTCTTTTATTTGCACATTTGCTTAAAAATTGCATGGCTTTAAAAATATGTTTTAAAGAGAAGATGAAGTTTTGAGTAAATAAGAACAAAAAAGAAGTAAGAAATACAAAAAAATTAGTTTAAAAAAAGTTATTCTATATACTTTTTTTTTATCAAATTTTTGTTTTAAGAAGTGGGATCTTCATTAGCCAATGGTTAATTTATTTTAAAATTTTCTGCTTAATCATGATAATTTGTTTAAAAATTTCTTTCGTAAAACAGGTTCTGTTGTGGCATCTAGAAATAATTTCAAATTAATTTTCTTGAATAATAATAAAAAAAAGTTTGTATAGTCTTTCATTAAATTTGAGTGATTTTTCTAAGGCTTACATCATAAGCCTGTGGCAATGCTCACAAATTAGATTGCAAAAAGTCTAATAACTCTTCTCCTAGACGAGTGTTTTTTTTTCAATTTTGCAAATTAATTGTTTTAATACATCGCCTACAAAAATTTCAATTTAATTTTATTCGAATTATTTTTGCTCGTAAATGAAACTCCAATTACTCAATTCCTTGCGGCAGTGAGATCTTATTCGCATATTATGATGAATGTCAGGTGCATGCAAAAAATATTTGTATGCTTCAATATTTAATCCAATACAGTTCTCACTCGAATTAAGCAACTCATTAGCTAATAAAAATTTTTAAAAATTTGAATTGTACAAGAAATTAAAAATTAACCAAATTATCAATGTCGATTGCTTCTCACTCTTTCTTTTTGCTGTTTTTGTAACTTTTTGAGCCCTCATTGGTAAACTTAAACCTCCCCTTTAGATTATAAAACTTAAAGTTGGAAGTGTTATTCATACGAAAGAGAACACAATTCGAAAAACGTTGCGACAATGCAAGATAATAGTCAAGACTGACATGTAAGAAAGTGAAATATTTTAAATCCGCTGCCGATGGCACTGTGGCGTAAACTGAAAGCAGATGAGACTTAAAAATATAGAAAGTTAAATGTTTTTAGTAATAAACGTAATGGTGACACCCAACATAATTTTATTGTTATCTGTTTAATATTGAGACTGCAAACGCCACGAGAATTTTTATTTTTCATGACGCTTCTGTGTATATTGATTTTATCAAGGGTAAATTAGTTTAACATTTAAAATTTACGGTTGAAATGATCCTGTCATTTGGGCTTGTTAATTAAAACAAGGTAGAAATCGTGAGAGGAAATTTATCTTTAGAGACACTTTATAATGACAGTTCTCTAGTTTAACATTGCAAACATGGGAGAACGTATTCATCTTGACGAAACAATAGTAAAAACCTACTTTTCTGTCATTTATCACAAAATAGAGGTTGAGGGAGTTGCCAACAGTTGAGAGCTCGTAAAATTGGTTGGTGGCGTGTAACGATGGCGTCTAGGGTGTCATCAAACGGGCGAAGATAGGGCCACATGTAGCTTATTGCACTGCAACCAAGAAACACACATACAACTTGACAAATGCAGCTTGAAAAAAAAGACAGTTGCAGGAAAGCCCACTTCAGGAGTAACGCCAAGTCTATCTCACTAAAAGCATTTAGAATGTGACAAATTTCTAGGCTTGAATTTGAGGCAGGATAACCTAGAATGTGTATAATAAAATTGTAGATGATGAGTTTTTGTGGAAAGTGCAGGTAGTTGTGTGAGAGGATCAAAGTTCTTATCCAACAACTAATATCAACAATAACAAGAATAGTAAAAAATATGTTAAGCAAGTCAAAAGTATGTATGGTCTTTTCTTTATACATTTTGAAAATTTATTTTTGAAAACCCATTTTATGTAAATGGATGCAAAATTCTCTCTTTTGGTTGAATGAATGTTTTTGAAAAAAAGTTTCTATAAACGTAAAACTAAAAAAAAAAAAAAATAAATGCGTTTCAAAAAATTTGAATTTGCAACTCCAGTTTTTTCTGCAAACAATTCCAGTGACAAGATGAGAAATAACGTTTGACTTGTGAGAAATTTCATTCGAAGCGAGTGTTGTTGACTCGTTTTCCATCGCGTGAATAAATTTTAAAAGCTCTGTCGATGCATCTTATCCACTTATTTGGACGTGCGATTAGTCGATGGCTACTCGTTTCTTTTTGTGCAACCAATTTCGTGTAATGGATTTCCGACAGAAGGAGAGAAAGAGACGATTACTTAATGGAACTGAGAATTGTGGGTCTAAATCTGATTTACCAGGTAATCAGCAGGCGGTTCATTGGTTTGTGATTGACATTTCAATTGGTTAATTTACCAAATGAGGTGGATTGATTGCTTTTGTTTTACTTGGGCTACCAGGTTATAACTAAATGCAATAATAATTATTTTTGCAGTAGAAATTACGTTTTGCAGAGCGAAAGATAAGACTTAGTAGTTTATTTATCTGAAAGCACTTTGCGAGGCTTATACATTAATGCCACTTATTAATTAACTTGTGCTGTTATCATAGGGATACAAACTGAATTACAAAGAATCCCAAACTGAAATGACCAATTTTTTGTAAATCAATGGTGGCAATAAAATTGAATTCTATGGTTGAATTACTCCATGTAGTGACAATCACTACTATTATAAATGTTTACCCGTCACCAGTAATGCCAATTACTTGGAAGAAAAAAGATTCAGACTTTACCTTTTAATTTTTGTCTTATGAAGATGTAAACTGAATTTTCATTGACATTTGAAGTAATAAATTTAATCAAACTCTGATGGAGGGTTATTGAAATTTTTGTTTGCAGTGAGATTTAGAATAAGATTAATAATGGGATGTGATGCCGGTTGGTTAATGATGAGGAAGAATTTTCCTTTGCTATTTTAATGAGTCTGATATTATTATTGATTAATACTTTATTATATAGAAAGTCGTTATCTCTAATCAGTAAAAACTTTGATGGTTTAAATTCACTAATGACAAGGTGGCTGAACTTCAAATGGGCAACTATTGATTATACATACTCAGTTGCAGTTACCTAATCTTTATGGTTATATGCAACTGCATAGATATTCCAGCATGAATTTTTTTTTTCCAAATTTTATTCAAATTCACCATCAAATACTATTAACTACACAAATTTTTTATTTTAGAATGACGTGACTACAAGATTTCTCTTCTCTTACAAGAATTATTCTTGGTATAAAACTTAAAGATTGCACACATTGAGTGCAGTCAGCACCTGACGTCAGCAATGAAAGAAAATGGAAAGAGTAAAAGACAGAAAAAAAATCGTGTAGAGTGAGAGTTAGAAGTCTCCGGTAGAGGTCCCAGGTGAGTCCCAGTTTCATCTTTTTATTCTTTATTCGTGGGGTAGGTTTCTTGGGTAAGATTCAAGACCATCTGCTGTCCCTTTTGTGGTCTCTTAATGCTATTTTACGAATAACATGTAGGTATACATCCAAGAACTCTTGGAAGTTTTTATAGATCATCTAAGCGGAGACCAAAAAAAGTCTTGTTTTGGTTTTTTTTATTTTTTTATTGGACACTAGAAATGTTCTACCTGTGCTAGAGTTTTAATATTGATACTCTTTCTTGAACGTGACTTTTCTGTCAGTTATGAAAAAGATTATAGTTTATTTTGTTGAGAGAGAGTGGACGTAATTTTGACATTTTGAAGAGTAAATTACAGAAGTTTTTTGTCCCTGTCATGGTCTAGCAAGTTAATCCAGTGTTGGTGGATATAAAAGTAACTGCCCTTTCTCAGTTTATAAAATAGTGAGCATGGTGCATGCTTGTGTGATGGATTCTACAATTTTTTTTGGAGTTTTATTTAAATTAATTAACTTTAAGTGTTAAAAGGTTGACTGTGCATAAATCGGTTTTAGATTGAAAAGAACAATTTGCTATATAAAATTTTTTTATATTTTTTGTAATGGATTACAAAATTCTTTCAGATGGTTCTGTCAAAATTCTAAACTAGGACAGTTATCAATAATTTTTTATCGCAGCCGTTAACCATCTGTTGCCCCTAATAGCGTAAAGTAAAATTCTTAAATCTCTTGGCTTCATTGATTTTTTTTTTTGTTAGTCTGTATAGTCGACCAACTAACTTGGCTTGATTGCCTGAAAGTTTTGAATTAATGAAATGACCCCATCGTTTGATTTAAACCCCCCTAATTACCAGCAAACATGCAGTAAATTTCAGCTAATGAATAAACAAATTGCTGAATCTCATGCCAGTGGGGGAAAAAAACCCGATATTTTTTTTTTTGATCACCAATACTTGGTATAAAAAGCTTTCATCCTTATTTTTTATTCATATCCTAAACCCTAAGAAAACACTTAACTGACCTTTATCGAGGAGCCAGTTTCTGATTGGTCGAGCACTTACATTGTCCACAAAGGACCACACTTCAGGGAAAAAAACCAAGTCTTCAACCGTTGCACTAGTCTTTTCTTGTTATCAACATTTGAAGTGCCCCTTTCTTACAAAGTAAATAAACTAATGGTTCGATACTCTTTTTTGGAGGTTTTGAAAGAAGAATTTAATTATCATATAAAAGGCAAAGTTTGGAACAAGGGAAGCTGTAATGACTTTAAAAGTACAGTCCACAACACTGTACGAAGAATGATAAGACGAAACTCGAGAAAATAATTACACATATAAATGCAATCTTTTTGAATACATCTACTGCTTTAACTAATCTTTAATACATCTATTGATTCAATGAGAAATGAAAGCAGGGGATCTCAACCCTCATTAGCAGAAGCTCTCAAGTTTCTAACATTATTGCATTGATCTAATCAAGTGATCCTTTTTTGTGCCGAAATGTCAACAGCAGAAGACAATTTTCCAAGTTGGTCACTCGTGTTAGTTTTAATGACCATCTGAAATAGGTTTTTGCTCCAGTCTACTACTTCAACAGAAGAGAAAAAACTTATGATTTGTGATCTAGAGAATAGATAAATTGCTCCTTGGAAAAGTAATAACGTTACATTACCTGTAGTACAGTTTGGGATTTAGTTACTTATCAATTGTAGGTCATAAATTATAAAAAGGATTTATCCAGTTGGGTGAGTTAAATCCATCAGCATCAGCGGGTAAGAAATTATACTGATGTAAATAACTAGAGTTGGAGAATCATTAGTGTAATAATATCTATTATTTCAAGTTAATTTCACCTTCAGTAATCCAACTTATGAGCAACTTGATTTCATTAATATAAGAATGTAGTCATGGAAGTAATGATTCTTTTTGATTTCATGGAATTTTGATCTTCTAAAACAAACAACTCCTAAAACTGAACTCTATCAAGTTTCCCCTTCTCATAAATTACACAATTTCTACACTGATGGATAATCACCATCAACAAACTCAATTATCTCCCCCAGTTCATTAACCATCTGGAAAACACAACCATATCAAGAACACAACCATTTCTCATTTCTCCATTATATTCTGCACCAACCTTTTATTCGCAGGTTTATATCAATAACTATCAACATTTAAAATCCATTTGCTCCATTCCCATTCCACCAATTCTATCATTCCATTTATCACTATTCAATACTATTCTCCTATTCTACATTCCAGCATCCACCTCAATCACCACAATTTAAGCTATGAACCGTAAAAAGTCCCTGTTCCTTCATGAAATCAATAGATGTAAAAATAGCAGCAACTTTGCACCCGTCTTTCCCTTTCCATGCGATCATTCTAAATATAGATCTAGCTCCCAGGGCCTCTAACATTTTTTTCCCTTTCTTTTAGAGAATCTTTTGAGTTTCCACTTTCCTCAGGGGATTTGTGTTTACGATCCCCCTTTTTCCGATGGTGCATCCTAACCTTTTTTACCTTTCATTTTTTTTTTCTTCTATTGACTCCAAAAACGAAATTGTTACGAAAAGATTGAAATGGACTGTTACTTCATTAATTACTTTTTGAATCGGAGAAATAAGTTTGTTTTGCTACTATTATATAGTAGCAAAAGGAATTGATCATTGCTTGGAAAAAGATTAATGTAATTTTGTAAATAATTTGGGTAATTAGGGGTATGTTTACATAAAAATTAGTGAATTATCTGAAATTTAGTTTTGTTTGAATAATTATTCTTGACATTTTTGAGGTTTGTAAATATGATTTTTTGCTGGTGCCCTAATAGGTTAATAGAAGTCTTAAATTCCTGTAAACAATGGCAGTTTTTTCTCATTCTTTCAACATAAATAAAACAAGTAAGGGAGCATGTTTGTCACTTAGAACAAGAAAATCTTGAACTCAAGATATTTATAAGTACTGTACTGCACTTGCACAATCAAAAGATGTAATGTTGCTCGCATTAGTACAACTTTATGTGTGACAAGCTATGTCTATAAAGTATGGATATTTTCACTATGTTTTAAGGAGGTTCTTGGCATTATTGTTTTGTTAAAAATATCGAAAGAGGGCGTTAGCCATCTTTGCCAAGTCAATACGGCGGCAGAGAGGCTCTGGAACATAGGGTTTCGCCTGATGCGTCGAATCTTCTCAGAAACTATAGGGTCTATGGATTTTTGAAGGATTTTAATGAACAATACTTAACTGTTCTATGTATATTAAATTATAAATTGCAAGGCACTTTGTCTAGTTAGATGCCCTAGCTTGGCTCAATTTACAGTGTGCTGTTTTTGTTTGTGATGTGAAGAGCGGATATTTGCTGATTTCAATTGTGTTTGTCTTACCCGTACTGTTAAATATTGAGTTTCTTCTACTGCAAATTTATACCTCCAACCAATTGTCTAGTATTCTTTGATTGGAGAATAAGTCATTTATTTATTTTTGCTCATTATCCAAACCAACAGTCTAATGTATATAGAAAGAGCATTAAACAAACTCTCGTCTCAGTTTCGCAGACGTTAAACTCTTGAAGAAATTTTTATAAACTCGTAAAAAAATAAAACAAAGTCCATAATCCATCCTTCATCAAATTTAACTTTCAAATAAAACCTTAACAATCTTTAATATTAAGAGTTCTCCCTTATTGTATTAAATTCCAAAATCATTTGTTTACATCTTTAAACTTGTTTCCTATTTGTTGGAATTGTCGGTGAAGATTAATGATGAACCACTTTGTAAGCAAATATTATCATTGCTTGTCCTACATTTGTTTATGTTTATAGCATGACAAATAAAAATTATTCTTTCTTCTCTTTAATCCTTTTTTTATCTGTTATTTCAGCCATTCATCTTGGATAAGATTTTTCTTCTGCTTAAGATAAAGTAAACATCAACTTAAAGTTAAAGCTTCATTTTCTTTACGGTTGTAATAATCAAAGATATCTGCATGCCAGTGACAGCTTTTTGTTCTTCCATTCCAGACATTATTTTTAGAAGTCAACAAAGGGTGAGGATGACATCAGAACAGCTTTATTTTTTAAATGTAAAGTGGTCGCATGGAATGTTGGTTCCTGAAAGCTCCTCATAGTTGAAAACTTAAAGTATGTCACTGGAGAAGATTTTCTTGACAATAGCTATATACAATATTGAAACGTCTTAGTGATTTAACCTTAGCCTAAAAGGCTACCATAACAAAATATCTCTTGGCATTTCACTAAAGCTGATGCTGCTGTACACCTTAAGACCTGTATACAGTAAAACAAAAAACACACTTTTTAAAACACATTAAGTTAACTACATCATTGCATACTTAATATTGATTTCATAAATACAATATGTGGAGAATATGTAATTTCTAGTTTTGAGTTGCTGGTTTTATTATTCTTTTTATAGTTTACGACTTAATTAATAAATAATAATAAACCTTCAAAAAAAAATAAATTATACAAGTTAAACATATAAAATTCAGTTGAAACAACATTTCAGTGCAATGCAGTAATTTACCTCATAAAATTGAAAAAAAGTATAATGACGCTATAAAATTTTATTAACATAAAAATTATTTATAACCTGCTACAGTCTACAAAAATATACGGCGAAGTTTCATTTGAATATTTAACTGCAATAAAAGTTGCTCAATATTTTTTTCTCTTTCTGTCATGTTTCTCATAAACTGTCAATTTTAATTTGAAATCATTTTTTTCCTGTCGTGAATCCGCTGATCTGCACTGTCGAGAGCATCATCAAATGTTGCGAAAGAGCAGTCTCTTTTACGAGTATTGGATGGTTATGGCAGAGAATTAGATTTTATTACGGACGTAATCACGCTTTATTTTTAACGGTACGACATCTCTTAGTGTCTTAGATTTCGATGTTAAGAGTGCTTCTTTCATTATATCATTCCCAACTGGTCTTAAACTTATGGTTTATTGATATGCGCCTGCAAGTTTTTCTACGTGAGTAAAATACGAATTTGGTAACATTAATTAATTCCAAAAGTGAAAAGATACAGCGTAACTTTTTACTTCCCTCAATCTATTTTTGCTATATCTTGGGAAGTCTTCTGCCAAGGAGGGTACGTGAGATTATGTTGCGCAATAATAAACGACAGTTTTTTTGTTTGTGTTTGAATTTTTTCAATAAATGTGGTTAACTTACAAAATGGAGTAATACAGTAGTAGCTACCAGATTAAAGTGGTAAGCGCTAAATTTTAAAATTCTGAATTGTCCTATTGGTAAACAACTCTTTTTTTTCTGTAGTGCTTTTGATTCACCCTAACGGTATATTTACTACATTTTGTGTATTGAAACAATTGTAATTAAATCATCTCACTTGAATGCATCAAGTCTTGAATCTTTTCGACTTTCCTCTTTTTGGTTTCCCTTAATACTTAACATCCACTTCTTTATCCCACCACTGTACACCTAATTGAATAAGACGATTACCCAGCCTAATCTACTTTTCTCAGATACAACCTGATTAAATAGAAACGCAGAAAAACCAACTCTTGAAAGACTTCAAGTTCACGTCTACAGAAGAAAGCAGTTTCAGATCAACCCCCTGCAGTATTTTGGTGAGTCTGATAACATAAAAAAGGAACAAACTACATGCAAATGTCATTTCTTTTTTTCCCTTCTCCACATCAGAAATTACCCAGCATGCTACTCTTTAGTTAATGATCTCTTTGAAGTCCAATGGAACCCTCAATGTGATCAGCAACTTCTTTTCGATGTAATCAGTAACCTCAACTGATTTCAATTCCCTTTTCATGGTGAGTTTGAATTTACTCAAGTTACAAGTCAGACATCAGCTGTTCAAAGAATTATATTACTTTTCTACCAAGACAGCAATATGGTAATTTCTCCAGATGTGTCCGAAGAATTTAGTTCGACAATAAAAATATTTTATAATCTTCTTTTCTTCCGTAACTTGAACCTTTCTCAAACTTGAAATTACTTCTTTACATTTTTTTCTGGTCTGAGATAAGAATGAATTTGGTTTAATATATAGTGACAGTGAGCCAGTGGAAATTTAAACTCATTTTCTGTTTAATGTATTTTTTTTTAAATAATTAGCAAATGGCTTACAAGATGGAAGTTTTTCTATGTGTAATTAAACCATAACAACATTTTTTAGTTTAAAAAGTTGAGATGCTTGAAGAGGAGTTTTGTCTGCAAGAAACTGGTGGAGTTGGAAAAAATCAATTAAAGGTAAAAATCAAAGGGCATAAAATTCATAGGGGAAGTATTCCAAAAATGTAATAATGTAACACTTTGAAGATAAGTCATATTGCATGTTGTTTAAGTGATTAAATTTATGTAATTTACTAGACAACGGTTAAAGTTGCTGTACCGGGCCGGCCCTTACTTGAAAAAAAAATATCGGTTGGTTGCAGGTCATGCGTAACATTCATCGAAAATGAACCACAAGTCATTGTCGGAATACGGAGTACGTCCAAGCCGGGAATCGAACCCGGGAACGCGGTGGGTGCAGGCCAGCCCCCTAACCGTTTCGACAATAACTTGTGGTTCATTTTCAAGTTTTAAAATAATCTGGAAGTATTTTACAAGTGTTATTAAATTTTTACAAATTGATAATAGTGCATCAATTTTAGAACTATTTTTACCTTGTCAGAGAAATAAAAATTAATTATGAATGACTTATGAATTTTATTGGTTATTAAAAACCTTTAATTACGGTAATTGGTTTTTTATTCACCTTTTTATTGGAATTCGAAAAAATTTTTTCTTGAAACAGACGATCAATCATTTTTTTTTTTCAACTAAAATGTCATAGACGTCATCTGCTGAGCTTCGAACAAACAGTGAAAGTATCTTCATCCACCGCCTGAAGAACAGATGAAAACGTTGGAACTACTCTCCACCTGATGATGTCAGCAGAAGGCTGCGCACACCAGGTGACGCAAATTTTATTTTTAAACTTTTAAATCGTTAGCATTTTTTTTTTTAAATTCTATAGTTTTTCCTCCCAAACAATAGCTTATTCAACATCATTTTTGCCTGGATTTATGAATCTCATTAAACTTTTAAATAAATTGCCTATAAAAAAAATTCACTTCACTGCATATAATACATATTTTAATTCCATTAATATATATTTCTTGGAAAAACATTCATCCATTTTGAAAGCTCATTTCACCACTGTCTGCAGTATCTCATTTCATCTGGGGGTATAATATTAAACAATCTCCACTTCAGTTCTATCCAATCTCTTTATTATAAGTTTCTTTATTATAAGCTGGAGGGAAAATGTTCAATACACTCTCATTTTTCTTCACTGCCCTTTCCCCTTTAATTGTGCCCCTGGTTGTATTTTTTCATGGCCACATTTTTAATGCAACTCTTGTTCCCTCAGCTCACACACATGGTGCCTGATTTATCACCTCTGGTATCACTTTAGCATTCTTTTACAGGTGCATAGGGTCGTGGGTGATGCACTATACAAAACTGAATTTGATTTTTGTTTAGGATAGGCAACAAAATGTTGGGTTTAGTATTTCTTGGCGAATATGAGATGAAATTTTGGTTTTGAACTTAAGCCATTATGTTTATCCTACAGCCATAGTTTCTGTGATGTAGTTGGTCATATGTCGAGTCTACGGTTCAAATCCGTGCAGGTTTTTTTTTATTTTAAAAATTATTAACTTATAAGTTATTTCAAGTGTTTAACAATACTGGATTTACACGTTCTTGTAGTGTAGTGGTTATCACGTCTGCTTTACACGCAGAAAGTCCATGGTTCGAATCCGTGCAAGAACAAATTTATTATTTTTTGAATCGTAAGTTTAATTTAAGTTAATTGTTACTTCGTTAAGTAAAATTGTCATTTCCTTTTTTTAAAAAATTTTTTTTTATAATTATTGCAATTTTTATAATTAATTGCAAGTTTTTGTAAGTTTTGGGGATAAAATTTCAAATTTAAAATTTTATATAATTGCTCATTACAATTATTAAAACCAATAAAATTTGTAATTAAAAAAGTAGAACAGAAATAAAAATTCGAAAGTGGCACACATATCAAAAATCAACCTTTTAAAACTAGCCCCGCCCTATAATTTATATTTCAGCTCCCAAGCAATCAGCTCTTATTTACTAAACTCAATTTCATGCCCTAAACTTTTCTACACTTTATATCTTCTTTAATTATTGATTGGCTTTGGTTTGGCCGCTCTGCACTTCACCTGTCGTCACGTGACTTGCTCTTCCACCTGGTTCTGTGATGAATAAATCCCTTGTGGATGCTTTTTTTGTTTATAACTCTTTCTTAACTATAACCTCTTCTTGTTCTGGCACGCGCGCTCCCTACAACTTCTAGCGTTTTGGGCGTGTACGTTTGACCACACCCTAATTTCTTTTCTAGTAAAAATAGAAAAGTGTGAACGTTTTATTTTTAATGCAATGTCTGTATGTTTGAATGATGGGATTTTTATGTAATTTTTTTGATGTGTCAGACATGATAAATTTAAATCGCTTATTTTTTTAAAACATGTCAAAATGATGTTTCAAACTTTTTTAACGGTTTAAATATTCATGGGAGTATAATGTGACGAGGAGAGCTGAAATATCCAGTTTAGTTAGTGGAATTGTCAATATTTGAATTTGCATATTAATATAAGGTAAATGAACTTGCATTTCAATTGATTAATAGAAAAGCTTTAAAGATTATGATAGGTGTTTGATAAAAAAATTTATCTAATTTCTGCAAATACTTTTGGAAAAGAGAAATTTCCTTTTATATTTATATATTTTTCCTTTGTAAAAATATTTATCTTTTTGAAAATTTCAGCTGATATACTCATCTTCAATTCCCAAAAGCGCAAAAAGAAACTTTTCAGCTCTGACTGCAGGGAAATGAAAAGTAAAATGTAATTTCCAAGGTTTTAATTAAAAACAGGTTTAAAATTTCATGTTGATACGATTTAAAAAAAAAATTCGTTAATCAAATTAGTTCTTAAATTTCGACGATCTCCTGATTTAGAAATATTCTTATTATTTTTTATGGTGTTCCTTCATCATATTCAATACAGGATTATTAATTTCCGAAACG
This sequence comes from Pachymerium ferrugineum, assembly GCA_034686365.1. Lineage (NCBI taxonomy): Eukaryota > Metazoa > Arthropoda > Chilopoda > Geophilomorpha > Geophilidae > Pachymerium > Pachymerium ferrugineum. Next base: position 2,134 of record JAQGAS010001310.1, on the reverse strand, counting down.
TCCAACAGAGGGATCTGTGCATCAGTATTGCCCCTGACGTAATGTCTGACTGAATCGAGTGTTAAGACCGAATAAATTATTAGTGCATCCTTTAGTTATTATTCTAAGATTACTCACTGAACTATCATCACTAAACTACCAAGTAAGCTAGGGTTTTGCATAAAGAAGGAGTAGTAATCTTAAAGTTTGGCGGAACAGGAACTAGAGCGAAGATAAAAATGAAGGCTAAAATACCCTTTGTCCAAACGAAAAAATATGACAACGACTCATTGCAATCTCTGTAGGTTATTTACTTCTGTATATATACAAAACTGCGAACAAAAGGTAATTTAAATGTGTACACAAACTTGAGGTATTATTCAAATATCTGATAACACTTATTAATTAATACTGTTGACATTTCAGGTGTGTGGATTGAAAAATCCACAAATTACTATTTAAACGAAGATTAAAGTCTTAAAATTTAAATGATTTACAACGCGCAGGGGTATTAGATCCATATATCTCGGTAACTATTTTTAAACATCATTAAAAATCGCTTAAATTTGAAATAAAAAAGATTATTATAGTTTTGTATGAAACAAAGATACCCATGAAAATGTATTATTCAATTTTATTTATTTCAGTTCGACCAAAAAAAAGGTAACCACACTAAGAAAAACAAACAGGCGAAGAAAAGAGAAATCCATAAAGTGATTTAGCATCGCCTAAACCCGCTTAATATTTCATCGTACGTGTCAAAAAGGATTTGGAAACTGACTTGCCAAACCAAGAATGACATCATTTGGCTTCCTTCAACTGGATCAGCTGTCCAGCCGCTTCACTTGCTCGCTTCACTTTTCCACCACCCGACACCCGTTCCAATCGATCCCTTACCCAAACCGTGCCCTACATCACTGCGCACGCGCCTATAACACTTTCCGCTCATTGCCGCATGACGGCGGCACTAACGAACAAACCTAAGCCGGCCTCCAGGTCGGCCAGAATGCGGGCTGCGATGTGGTCGAATCCACACGCACGATGCACGTGAGATGCAACTAGAATCGTTACTAATGTTAATCAAGTGGTGTCCACCTGCACGTGCACGTTACGTTAATTCACCTGGCGCCAATCTGATAATACTTGAAGCATGACACCTAGTTTGTGCTGATGTCTTTGATTTTCTATGGGACGGCTTTGGCCATGGCCAGTGGAGTGTCACTCTATTTAAGGTGGAGGGCATGAACGAGTGGACAACTTGGACCCATTTGACCACCACGTCGACCGCTACTGCCATACCCCCGACACCGCGTCCGTCTCGTTCGGCCAACGATGATGCGCGTCTTGCCATAGCCACAAGGATCACACCCACAGGTGAGTTGAGAAATTACACACCTGCTTGATTTGTTTAATTAAAGTTAGGGAAATTTTTCGTCAAGTGCTACCCTGGTAAGTCATTGATTATTTTTTATACATGTACATCATGGGAAAAATTTGAAGTTATAACATACGGAATTTGGTTGTTTTGTTTATTTACATGCTTTTATTGATGTAAGGGACGTGAGATATTGAGTGTAGACTATTAAGGAAGTACGTTCAAGTTCCTGGTTTAAGAAATAAGTAAAAAGTATTGCTGCTTTTTTGCTGGGGTTGAGAGCGGGAACGCTAGGTTATTGAGGTGAGGGAAGTAATAAATCATAGTGGTCTTGATGTTGCAGATAAGTTAGGTAAGAAGGTAGGGGGTGCTCATGATGAACGAGAAAGAAAATAATTTTTCAGATTAAGTAAAACATTTTGAATGGCTGTTTCTACACCTTACACGATGAAAAAAGGGAGTTTGTCGGCATGCATTTAGTGCTTAGTTTTGCAAATCCAGAGTTTTTTTTTATAATGCTTGGAGAAACCCATACGGGCAGCTAGTTTTGAAAATAGCAGAAATTAGATATTAAAGGATTTCTGCTACCTCCTGTGTATAATTCACAATTGTATTGTAGCTTACAATTTTCAACAATCTCTATCTTAATCTAATTCTTTGGATTGAAGTCAGTTCTAACATCCGTTGCCGTAAGCGTCGACTTTGTCTTCGTAATAAGATCACTTCTGACGGACACTAGAGAATTTAAACTGAAGTGTTGTTTAAAGTTTAAAAGTAGCT
>JAQGAS010001309.1:0-21717 GCA_034686365.1 Pachymerium ferrugineum | reverse complement strand
CCTTAGAATTTCAATACAATTATAGATCTAAACTAAATAATAATAGCTAAATTTATTCCTATACGGGATACAAAATCTCTGCATAATCTGCTTCACAATTGTCTATCAGTCTAAACTGCTGTCACAATACATAATAAAAATACAGCTATAAAATTCATATAATGTTGTTGTCGTTTATAATTACATACACAGCTTAATTGTAAACACCTCGTGATACTCACGGTTGAAACTCTGCATCAGATCCACCCTCAGATGGATCGTCTTCTTCCTCCACACCCATTTTCGATTCTTCATCAACTGAAAGCAGAACTATACAATGACACCACTGTCTATTGGCCTACACTTTAGACGAAATGCGTTTACTTTTGTTACCTTCAACTTGTCCCCGTCGTTTAGCTTTGTACTGTCTCCCAATTGGCTTAACGGGGACTTCAGCTTCACCATGCACTAAACTATTTCTGTACATCATAAGAGGTTGCCAATCTTCACCTCGACTTGAGGGCATTCCACCAATTTGGGTATTGTGGTCCAGAAAACTTAAACTGTTGACAAAATATTGAAGTAAAAGCAAAAGCAAAAGCACCCAAACTAAAATACTTACACAACTTTCTTATCTTGTTTCATTAACTTGTTAGTAAATTCACACAGTATCTCTAAAAATGCTAAGTTTGGTGGTGGGCCTGCTACATCCTCGGGGTTTTCCATTGGGCTTACGGCAAAAATAATCCCCTCTCTGTGTAAAGCAGCTACTGCATCTCGGTTTTTGACCTGATCTAACCCGAATGACAGAGCGAATCGTTTCGCTAATTCCTGCATTATGATCACAAAAATTTAAAAAATTTTACTTTAAAATAGTCCGGTTATAACTTACCTTTATGGATGCAAACTGATCGGCTTGTCGATCCACAACTCCTTGATGTCGCGGTAACGTATATCGGAATAACGTTTTCAAACTGAGGGCCATAGTTTGCGCACAATTCACTTTATTTATCTCTCGAGCTTTTCCTAAAGTTGCTTTGATGATATCGCCGTAATCGTTGTAGAACTGAATGATATCATAAAACGTGAAAAAATGTGGGGGTTGAGGTGGTGTATCAAGATTACTTTAACGTAATGTTTGAAGATATCAGCTGCTACTTTTGTACTCATGACATTATACACAACTAGTTTACAAAAAGAGGCCAAGAAATTTCTTCTTTTGTGTAGTTCTTCAATTTTGGAATGCTCGTCTTGTTGCTCGTCTAGTGATCGTTGTTAAATGGTTAAAAGTTCTTAAATGGTACACAGATTTCCTACATAATCATTTACTTACCGTCATCATCTTCGATGAAAACTTTTTCCTGAATAAACATGCCCAAATGCGTTTGCAAGACTGGTTCAGGTTCATATACTAAATCCTTCAAAGCGATGTTATCTCCTAACTGCTTACAGAATATTAGAAGCAAGTCGCATATAGTGACAAACGCCTGGATAAAGACAGTGGTTACAATTTAAAATGTTTAACACGTTGGTTAACAAGTTTACTTCAGCTTGGAAAAACCCTATTTGGCTTTCCGTCAATAGATCGTGGCATACTTTCATGTAGGAATCTAATTTCTCTTTTAGCGTTTGAACATCTTGTTGGTTCAGATTACTCTCGTCAAGACGTCCCAAATCCCACATGATTCCGGCAGAACAACAAGATATAGCATATTTTATCACCTCTTCTGGAACAGTTTTTGGATCACTTTTCGCTTGTTTGATCCAATCAAAGAAGCTGTCCCAAACGTTTAAATGCGATAAATTATGGCAACTGAAAAAAAAAAAAAGAAAAGAAGAAATAAACTTTTTATTCTCGTATCGAAGTACCGAAGCCATCATACCTATTAAAAATCGACACTTTCTTCAAACTTGAGGTTAAATCAAACATCAAGTCTTCATCAGGTGCTTCGGACTACCAAAATAACAATTAAACCCTGGTACGCTTCTTAAATATGAGAAACTTACGGCTTCGATTGTAGATCGGTACTCTTCCAATGCTTCTTTATATTTATTAACCAGCTGATCAATCAGCGTACTTCGGGCAACATCGCAACGGCTATGGATTGTGTATTCTTCACAGCAAAGAATTTCAAATGTTTTCGCACACGTTTCTAGGACCTGCAATTATTTTAACGTTATTATATCGTTTCTAATCACTCAACTTGAGAATTTACATCTTGTTCCGTATGTTTTTCAACTATCTCCTGAATGAATTTCAAAAGTGACTCGAGATTCTGCTCTTGTCTACTGGTCGTATAAATTTCCAATTCAAAATATTGGGGTATTATCATCAAATTTACAATCTTTTCTGGATCGGTAATATATTTGCTCAATAATAAAGGAAGGGTTACAATGAAGTGTTCAGTAAGTTTAATTTTATCATCGTTCACTTGTTTTGCTTCTTTGGCTGACAATTGCTAAAAAAAAAAATTGAAAAATTATTTTAATTGGGATAAATATTTAGTAAAAATGCAACAATACTTTTCTGTTAGGCCCACGTCCAACTGGTGGTTCCCCTGTGGCAGCTTGTTTAACACAACAAACCATAATTTCTATTAAACTAGTTTCCTGTCTATCATCAAGTGGTTCTTCATTCGGCAATGGTTCTTCCAACAATAGATCAGTCATACATTCCCAATCTTTCATCATTGGATTTGATTCGATTAAACTGTCGACCAGGTATGCCCCATGTTCATGTAACTAGAAATTATTATTTAAAACGATTCTAATATATCTCATTCATTTATATACTCACTTCACTTTCAATAAAAAACTGCACCAAGTCTCGAATTAACGGTGTGTTGGCACTAAGTTTTTTGCCTCGTTTCGAACGTAAACCTTTAACCGCTTCTTCATTTGGTGTGAAAAGTCGTTCGTTTAAAAATTCGCCCGCAGCTTGAGCTACAGCCCGATGTGAGGAGTAAACCAATTCGTAGACGTGCTCGCAATCTTTGTCACTAAGAATTTCTCTTTGATATCTAAAATCAAAAACTTATTAACCTCACTTTTAACCTTGTGTTGAACTTTTTACCCTCCACTTGACGGATCTTTATTATCATTTTTTGTACTCCACTTGAGAATACTGATTACTAATTTGACCGCCTGGACAGCCACATCAAATTCCTTATCCAAAGTCATTGCAACGATACGATCTTTAAACTTGTTAGTGAAAAGCTCCAATTTTGGAGTCAATTCTTCTGACGCATAAAGTGGTTGAAGAGCTGTTAAACATTTAAGGCGTACATCTCCAACCTGAAAAAGATCAAACATTTTTATATGAAGAAATACGTTTCTTTCAATCATTTTGGTACTTTGTCGTGTAAAGTCCAGCCGATGTATTTCAAGTAACTGTCATCTAAGAAGTTTTGATGAAATTTTTTCATCCAAATACCAATTTCACTCATACAAATCGATCGGATTTCGGGCAATGTATCCCTAGAAGACATAACATTTAAAGAAAGAGCCCATAATCTAGGGTACGTTATAAATTACCTATATCTATGAACGAAAACCGATTTAAACATGTAAGTCAGCATATTCTTAATTTCTTCCATATTTTCTTCGAGCTAAAAGACAGTTTATTATGTGTACTCTTTCGTAAAGTTTTAAATTTTTATTTTTATTTTTTTACTTCTTGCCGTTTTCCCATAAGCAGTTCCAACCGCTCACTAGCTCTCTTATCTCGTGTTTTTTGTCTTTCTGCTTCATACTGGCGTTGTGTATTATCCAAATTTATACTTAAGCTCAACGCAACGTCCACCAAAGCCGTCATCAGTTTCATTGCTGAAAATATAAATCATTAGACAAAATACAGAGATAACGTTTGGTTAAATACCAGCTAATGTTGACGTATGACGAAACGCCCGAACTTGGGAATCAGAAAGTCCAGTCAGAAGAGAAATAACATTGTCCATCAAATATTGATCATATATTATGCTGTATTGGCATTGTTTCACCAATATTTGGACAAATTCACAGAAATTAGCTTTGAATTTTTTCCATTGCGGTCCGGCCATTATAAGCGGGTAGTCACCACTTTCCTATAAATAATAATGGGTTAAAACAATGAAAATTATTCAAATATAAAAAGATTAAACCTCATCAAACTCTTCGGTCATTTTTCGAATAATTTGTGTGTGTTCCATCGAGGCCTGCATGTTAGGAGTAATTTTGCCACGACAGCCAGAACTCTGAATAAAAAATTGCATCAAATCTAGCAAAGCGGAATCACGATCTTGTTTGTATGATTCAATCCAATCATCAACTACGCTTTGTAATGCACTTTTGCCTTGTTTAACAACTTCGAATAAACAGTTCGGATCTTCCGTGTATTGTTCTGGTGCAATACGACGGCCAGGTCGACCTCGTTTTGACGGTTCTTTTGAGTCTGGTTTTTTTGCTCGTTTAGCTGGGCCACCTTCGCCAGCTCGAGCTCTCTTTTTTCCACGTCCCCTTGCTGGGAGATCTTCAGATGCGCTTGATTGCGCATCATCCATAACATCTTGTCTATTTATTACCAAACTTAATTAAACCAGGAAGTTTTTTTCGTATGTTTTCTATTACCCCATCATGCCTTGATCGCCCCATTCATCTGATGCTCCAGCCATTGGTTCGTAGTCAGGATCAGAAGATGATCGCATTCGCTTTCCTGATCGTTGACCTAGGGGTGTGAGCATACTATCTCGCTGGTATGTTGGTGGATTGTCTTTCGCCTTCCTAGGGAGGCGAGCTCCAGGCATCTGAACAAATGAAGAAAGTTGTAGTTTAAACGAATGTTAAGTATAATTTAAGTCTTAAAACTTTGTTGATGATGCAGAACACGAGCTAAACAATTTATGCCGTCACTTACTGTTTGTGAAAAAATGGTTACAGATCTAGAAATCGTGCATCAATGTTTACAGATTCAGTTTTCGGATCGCACAGATTTGGCGGTAACAAGTAACAACAAGTCGATAAGCTGTTTTCTAGTATACTTGTACATTAACTTTCCAGTCCACTTGTGTTACAGCGCCACCAGTCCGTAAGTTACGAAATTATAAATTTAAAATGTTTTTTTTGTTTAATCTATTTTATTTTACACGTTTTTAGCTAAATACAGTTATTTAAATTACTTTAAATTTCATATTTTGTTTGATTGTTTCGGCGAGGTATATTCTAGTCGGCACTAGAGTGCGCGTTAGTTTATTTTATAAAAATATTATTTCTACAACTGTTTAAATACATAAACGTCTTTGTTTTTTTTGTTAAATGAACAAAACTGCGTGTCACAAGGGCATTTTTCAATCTTTGGTTTCATTCATTTCTACGAAATATATAGGTATAATTGGAGAGTTCCAAAATTGTAATATTATTCGGTTTAAATACTTTTGTATAGTATTGTACTCATTCACACATGTCTCATCTAGTTGTTGATACTGTTTTTGTCGCAATTTACTTACCGAACACTAGCAAAACCCTTCATTTTACACGTGATATCTTGCAGTCTTTCAACGTACTGTTGTAAATTACAAAATCAATAAAACCAGGAGCAACTAATAAACGCTCTTAAATAATTTTTAATAACCGAAATATGAAGTTAAATTACTAATTAGGTTTTATTGATTAGGTTTTTTTAGAATTCTTTTACCCCCACATAATTAGCGAGACTTGCAGGAAAGCTGTAATTCCCTCTACAAAAGAAAAAAAATCAAAAAAAGAGCCAAAGAAAAAAATATTTTTGCAATTGTATTTTTGCAGCTCATTATAATAACCGTTCTTTATTTTCCTCTGTTAAAGTATTAGATATTAGATAAAATTTATCTAAATAGTAGTAGTTCAGTAACTTGCCACTAGTTTGCGCAAGCCTCCAAGCGTGCAGCGCGCATAAACGTCACAACCTCCTCACGTGATTGCTAATGATGGCGGCGATACTTCAAACGTTCCAAAACAAAATTCGAATACGAAAAGCATATTACCCATACATTTTAATATCAATACGTTTCCTGTTTGTCCTCTGGCCTCAGACTGGTTACATACATCCAGATGAATTTTTCCAATCAACGGAAGTTATTGCCGGTAAGTAAAACAAAATAAATAAATAAACCAAAGTCTCAAATAAGGTTTTTCCAGGTGACGTTTTCGATGTGGACACGTACCGAAGCTGGGAATTCAACTCGTCATTTCCAATTCGAACGATTGCAATTCCATTTATATTTTGCGGACTGCCTTTCCTGTTGCTCCAAACTATTATCGACTCCTTGGACTACCCGCCTTTGAACGCTTACATCCTTCTAATCTTGCCAAGACTTGCCGTGACAGCCTTCTCCGTATTAATCGACGTCTACCTGAAGAGGTTATGTATCCTTTTTAACAGAGAATATACCCCTGTATTACTTATATTCTCTACATCGTACGTTACTTTGGCGTACCTGACACGAACCCTTTCAAATTCGATCGAAGCTGTATTAGTCGCTGCTCTAGTATTTCATGTAACGAAATCAATAGACGAAATAACTAAGACCGCTGAGAAAGCCGAAACTGTTACCTCACCATACGCTGTTCCTATCTCTTGTCTGTGTGTTGTTGGTTTCTTTAACCGCCCAACGTTCTTGCTTTTTGCCTTTCCCCCTGTTATGTTCTGGATACAATTTGGTCCCAGACACAGGCTTATCCGAAAAATAAGATATAGGTTGAATAATTTGTTGCCGGGTTTTATCTGTACTACCTTAGCGTTTGCTGTATGTGATACGGCTTACTATAAGGGAATTCCAGAGTCTCCAGACCAAATTTTTACACTCGAATACATAGATGAATTGGTTTTTACCCCCGTAAATTTTATTAAATATAACTTGGAAACAGGAAATTTAGTTCAACACGGTTTACACCCGTATTGGTTGCATGTTGCTATCAATATTCCATTTTTATTTGGATATTTAGGTGTAATTGGTCTTGTAAAATATTGGAATTTATTATACGAAATTCTGCGGTATGGAATGGCTCGAGTGCATATTATACATTCTTTAATGACGACGAGCTTTATTTTCCCTGTATTATTGCTCTCGGTAGTTGAGCATCAAGAAGCCAGATTTTTGATCCCGGCTATCTTCCCTTTGGTATTTTTACACGGAAAAAAAGTTTGGGGCACCAAATGGAATTCTACCTCCCGTATTTGTTGGTTGGCTTACAACGCCATTTTGTTTATATTTTATGGCTTCGTTCATCAAAGTGGCGTTGTACGGTGCGCTATTGATATAAAGAGGTACGCCCATATGCCAAACATTTATAGTGAAATTCATTTTGTATTTTTTCACACTTACATGCCCCCAAGACACTTGTTTTTACTTCCGTTTCTGTCGGTTGGTACTCAAGTTGTTGATTTAGCTGGTGCTAACTTTTCTGTTTTGCAAGACCTATACACAGATATATTTTACTATGATCAGCACGCTGAGGTTTATACTATGATGCCAACATCGCTAAGCTTGCAAATGCCAATCAATCTTAACAAGAAATTTAAGATTGACTTGGTTGAACAGTATAAACCTCATTTTACGTTTGAGGATTTGCCAATTATTCATTATTTGAGAAATGAGTCGTTTTGGTATCAAGTGTTCCAAGACTTTAATTCTCAGTTAAGTTTGGATGTTTATCATCTGTATGTTGAATAATTGTGAATTATTACGGTTTTATGAAGTTGTAAATACGAGAAAGTATTTATTATACGTGTTATACAGTTGTGCCAAACAAGTTGTATTTTTAAATTTTATTAAATATCTTGTTATATTGTTTTTTTTACAATGAATTCTTCGTCCTTTTAAAATACCATTGTTTCTGCCCCAGTTGACTCTCTTCGCATGGTGGTGCTTTGAGATCTAGAATTTTTATTCTGTTCTAAACATTTCTTTTTACATTCAAATAATTTTTCCAAATCGTTCCACAACTTTTTCTGAATCATTTTGCTATTGAATTCTTCACGAACCGTTTTTTGTCTTTCTCGTAACGCTTTCCCTTCCTTTTCTTGCTCTTGAATTTTTTGACTGTATTGTTCTCTGATAGATTTTCGACGTTCTGTAGCGTCAGAACTGGTGTAAAGCTTCGTTTCATTAAGAGCACGTTTCAATTGAATCTGTGCTATGTCACGCTGACAATTCACTAAGTGCAACTTAGATTCATGCATTGCCAGTTCTTCACGAAGGGACTTCACCTCCTGAAAATATTCCAAAGGTTAATTTAAATTAATTTAGATAAATTAAACCTAACCTGTTCTAGTTTAGCCACGCTACTTTCAAGTCCAACAGCTATTGATTGGTAAGCCGACTTTTTCTCTTCGTACTCCACTGTTAGTGCTTGATTTTTTTCTCTTAATGGTCGCAAGTCTTTTATTAGTGGTGCCAATGCTGCCTTTTTTTGGTTAACTTTGACGTTCAGCTGTCCAACTATCGATGAGATTTCTTCTAGGGTTCGCCCTTTTTGCTCATCGTAAGTACTTTTTATGCTTGATACTTTTTCTAATTCATCTTGAGCTGAACTAAAGCCTTCAATGCCGTGTTTGGATTCAAGAGAATGCTAAAAAAAAAAAATGTGTTGTGATTCTTTTTTTAAAAATATAAAATAAAATTAAGAAAAAAAAAAAAAAAAACTGACCAATGATTTTTGGATTTGTTCTAACCGTTGTTTTAAAACTTCTTCCGTTCTTGCCAGAACTCCATTTTCTGCTTTAATTTCCGATAATTCTTGCCGCTTCTTTTTGTAGGAGATGCTCTTTCCCCTCAATTGGTTAACATAATTTTTTAACTAAAAACGTTTCGAGTTAGATTTATTTAATTATGAAAGTCGAGTTTGTTACCTCTTCTCCTCGTAAAACTTCTCCTCCTTCTGCAATGGCGTGCAATTGATTTTTCTTTTCTTGCATTTCTTCTTCCAAGTGCGACAATTCAGTGCGCGATTCATTCAAAGCCTCAGCACTTGCTTCTTTTTTTCTAGTTACAATTGCCGCTTGTTGTCGGAACAATGACAGTTTGTCTTCCATTGGATCATTACTCTGCATTTTCTTCTCAACCATCTTATTTATTTCCGTGTTTAATTGATGTAGGCGATCGTTTAACTGATCCAGTTGACTTTGAGAAATTGGTTCGAGTACAACTTTTTGTAAATCAGCTAAATGTTTTTTCTTTACTAAAATTTCTTTCGGAAGTTTTTGTTTAACGATGTAAGTGTTTACTTGCACTTCTTCCTCCATTCTTTGTAACAATCCTAGAAATAATTTTTATTTAGACATCGTTTTTATTAGTTTTAATTTAATTACCCTCTGGTGTAGCCCCCAGTCCAGCTTGTTTTAAATCCTTAAGTTGTTGATTTAAATTATCCATTTTTTTCTCACAACTTACAATCTACAAAAATAAATTTTTTATACATATTAAAAAATAGTAGTAAAAATTAACTGTACAATATTATGCTGTTCTTGTTTTTGATCTTGTAATTTCTGCTCCTTCTCCTGTTCCAGCCGTAAATTTCGAACCATTTGTAACATTGATTCAGTCTTGGGTGTTAGATCATATTTTCGTTTCAGTCGCTCAATTCGTTTACCAATTTGCCCTTTTTCCTCTTCCATATTTGCTATATCTCGGCGTATTTCACCAGTCGAGAATCCACTGTTTTGAAGCTGTGTCCATTCTTTATGAACATCTTTGAAATTTTCAATGAACTCTTCATACTATCGAAAGGTAAACATAAAATGTAGTTTATTATTACTTAATCATTTCATTTTATACTTGTTGGTGCAACTCTGAGACTTCTGGATCACTTAAAAATTCTGTGGGAATGTCAACTTTCATAAGATATTTCGCCAAATAAGCTCGTTTTTTCAAATCGGGAATTCTTTCGAGGAGCCATTGAAGTAAGGGGTATACAACTTGTTTTGATCCTTCAACTAATCCTTGCCGAAAATTATTCCTACAATATTTTTTAAGAATATATATATTTTTATTTTTAAACGACATTTATTTCATTTTGGTATACATGTTTTCCATTGGAGGTTTGTATTTCAAGACACGAAGAAATCCCAACATCCTAATAGCAGTTTGGTCCGGCTCTTCTTCTCGAATATCGAGGCGATTCTGTAATAGAAGTAGGTTCACATGAAACGGTTATAATATTTTATGATGAACTGGAAAACATTACTTTCGGGTCAATTTCAGCGAAAACATCATTAAGTGTTTGTAGCAGGTGCTGATCACTGAGCGCATCAAAACTTATCAAATTTAGGTTCTTATTAAAAGGTGGTTTGTTTAATTCCTGAACTATGAAACGGAGTTGTTCACTCATTTTAATGGTGAGTGGTGTTATTACAATTCAAAACACGCAGTTGTCATGGATACCAATAAACTCATATGTACACGTCGGCTAAAGACTTTGTCATGATATCTCCTATTAATGAGTTTTTTTCAGCGATTACATGAGTGTATATGACGTCAGATTAATGACGCTTAGCGTAACAAAATATCAGCGCTGAGTCCGCTTAAATCCGGAAGATTGACACGACGAACGTTTGTGTGCACGGCTCCACGACTGCAGCAATCTGTTTGAAAGATGTCTCAGAAAAAAGGAAATAAGGATACATTTCTTAAGGTAAGTAATAATACCAAATTGCGTCGAAGTAGTGGCTAAAAAAATAAAAGTCTTAGCGCTCTGGAGAAAAATTTATAAACCAAAAAATTGAGTAAAATTTTTCCTAACCTCGGTGATGGGATCAATGCTTAAAAAATATTCACGCAAATGTAGCTTATTTTATTGCCGCACTTAGCAAAAGCAGTCATCCAGCGTCAAAACAGGTCTCCTTTCTCCCTACCAGTGGTCAATTGATGATAAACCTGTGAAAGTGGACAAGTGGGATGGAACCGCCGTGAAAAATGCACTGGACGATGCCGTGAAAAAAGTAAGTTCATTTGTCACAGCTAGATGTATTATTGCTTGTACAAATCATAATTCTTTCAGATTTTTACCGAAAAATACAAGTTGCAAGAAAGCCACAAACTCATGGACATTCGCTTAGCAATATGTGGATTCGCAGTTTTTGTTGCAATGTTTGCCTTAATTTGGGACTACCTTCATCCATTCCCACATTCAAAGCCAGTACTGATCGTCTGTGTTCTTACATATCCTTAATTTACTATGACATGAAATTTATTTAATCAGATATCTTCCTTATAATTTCCTTGATTTTATCACTTATTTTGTTATGATGGGCGTCCTTACTATCTATACAACGTTTACAGAAAAAGGAATATTTTTCGTTGCGTTACAGAAGGATATAGCAGGAGTGGATCCTGATGGCGTTTGGAAAGCTAGCTCTTACATTAAAAGGTTTAATAATTGTGGGTTTGATTCTTTGATTATAATTTTGTTTTTTTTAGATTTGACGACATGTATCAGTTAGTTATAACGTACAACGATGGTATAACCGGGAAGGTACGAGATGCCAAACTCTCAAAATCCGTTGAATGTTGGTTTGATGAAAACGGAGAGTTGCAATTTGAATTATTTGAAGTAGAAGTTTCGAAATTACACCACAGTTTAACTAAAGAGAAGAAAGATAAATAATTGTTTCATACTTTTAATTGGGAATTTTTTCAATTTAATGTTGCGCAGACAGTTTTCATATCACCCTGTTCTTTATTGTTAAAAAGCAAGAATTCAACTTTATACAAAATAAAATTGAATGGAATGCTATTTCTATTGATATTTTGTTACACCCTTTGCACAATTTTTAAATAATATATTGAAATGCTTGTATTATTCTAATTCGATAAGAACTTGTTCTTCATCGACAGTTTCTCCCACTTTTATGTTAACAGTTTTAATTTTTCCAGCCGTTGAAGCTACAAGACAGTTCTGCATTTTCATAGCTTCGATAACGCACAGTTCTTGACCTTCAGCAACCTAAAAAAAATATGTTAGGTGTAGGAGCTTAAATAAGGCGAGAGAGTTACCATATCTCCTGGTTTTGAAGAAACAGACTTAACTAGCCCTGGCATTGGTGAAATTAAAACTTTCGTTTGGTCCAGCTAAGTAAAGGTACATTTTACTATTAATAATAATATTTAATACAAAATGCGAAAATACCTTTGGTTTTTCCAACATATATTTAGTAAGATCGGCTGCAAGTTGGGTTAATATTCTAACTTCAAACTAAGAAATAGAAAATAACATAAACAGGAAAACAAATTAAAGGTAAATTGATCTTACAGCAGTTCCTTGAAATTGCAACTTCAGGGATACGGGTGTTTTATCAATGATTTGGATGACATACTCTTGATTATTAATCTGTATGGTAACCGCGGCTGATGACATCGAAAACCCACCCTTAATATTATAATCACTTGTCCCATCTGTGTGTAATGATACCTACAGAATATGTGTTAGAAAGGTATAGCACAGAATTTGAGTAAATTTTTACTTTAAAGTCGCCATTGTCAGTAGTAACAGTCGATTTGCATTTTTTATTTCCAATACCTATTTCTAAGTTAATTGAGTCTAAACTTTTTCCTTGAAGTTTCTGACTGAAAATCACAAATTCTTTAAATTTAAATATTTATTTTGGACTTTATATATTACCGATTCTGATTCGAGAAGGAACGATATAAAAGTTGGTTTCGAAAATAAATGCAACAAGCAATTGCAGATAGCTGTCTAAATTCCTCTTCAGACATTTGTTTCCCTTTAAATCCGTCAGGGTACACTTGAGGCAGGTAGTTTGTACTTATATCGCCCTTCACAAACTTTGATTCGGTCAGTATGTCTCTTAGTAATGGGATGTTGTGGGTTACACCTTTGAAATGTTTAACTGATTAGATATATTATAATTTCATCGTTTGATCATCAAACCTCGAATTACATAGGAATCAAGAGCCTTGACGTGAGTATCAATTGCTTCTTGTCTATTAAGCCCGTATGTAACTAACTAAATTAGAGAAATATTTTTACACGTTCAACTTTTATACATGTTATTTTTACCTTGCAAATCATAGGGTCGTAATATATACTAATATTGCTTCCCTCTTGAACACCACTGTCACATCTAACCCTATCAATGTGAGTGGGTTCTTTATATTTCCGAAGCCGACCCACGGAAGGAAGACCAAAATTTTTGTAAGGATCTTCAGCGTATACTCTACTCTCGATTGCCCACCCTCGAATTGGTATATCGCTTTGCTGTAATTTTAATTTGTGCCCTTTTGCAATTCGAATCATTTGATGAACTAAATCAATTCCCGTTATGCACTCAGTAATGGGATGCTCGACCTGAAAAAACTCTGTAAAAATGGGAAGAGAAAGCAATGCTTTAAACGTGTACCTGTAATCTAGTATTCATTTCTAAAAAATAGAAATTTTTTTTGGAATCGACTAGAAATTCCACTGTTCCAGCAGAGGAATAGTCGATTTGTTTAGCAAGTGCTACAGCTTGTTTACCCATTGCTGCACGTGTCTCAGTATCCAAAAAGGGACTACATAAAAATATACGTTAGTTATTAGAAAAAAAATTTATTAAATAAAAATTAAAACCTGGGCGCTTCTTCAATAACTTTTTGATTTCGTCTCTGAATAGAGCACTCTCTTTCATTTAAATACAAAGCGTTTCCATGTTTATCAGCCAAAATCTTATAAATTGATGTTTTACTAACTTTTTATCACTGTTAAATTAATTACTCACTTGTATTTCTATGTGCCTTGGATTGTCAATAAACTTTTCTAGCAAAATTCTGTCATCTCCGAAACTTGATGCTGCTTCTTGCGTGGAAAAACGAAAGCCCTCTCTTAAGATAATCAGAAGTTATTTCTTTTGAAAGATCATTGTTTTAATTATTCTTATTCCCAATCCCAGTACAGAAAATCCCTGGTCCATACAATTTACCTGGCTTCATTATCGTTCCAAGCTATCCTCATTCCTTTTCCGCCACCACCTGCTGATGCTTTAATCATAACCGGATACCCAATGTCGTTTGCAATTTTAACGCATTCATCAGCCGTCTGAAATATTGCGGTAAATAAGAAACAAATACATACCCAATATTAATTCCAAGTATACTTTAACTACTCCGTCGAATCCGGGAATTGTGTTAACTCCAGCTTGTTTGGCAAGTTTTTTACTCATTAGTTTGTCACCCATTCCAGTTAAAGCTTTTACACCAGGACCGATGAAAGAAATATTGTTTTTTTCCAACTGTTCGGCAAATGCGGAAGACTCCGATAAAAATCCGTAGCCAGGATGAACCTTCAAAATATTTGCACTTAGAAATTAATTTTACATGCGATCATTTTATTTAATTACAGCTTGAGCTCCTGTTTTTTTGCAAGCGTCTATAATTTTGTCCATTTTCAGATAACTGTCTAATGCTGGGGCTTTTCCAATTAAAACAGCTTCGTCAGCTAGTTTCACGTGGACCTTGGAATGAAGTTTTGTGAGTAAAAAGACAATAATTCGTGAATGTATTGTTTTTATTCAAACTCAACGCAGCATCTATTCCATCATACACAAACACAATTTCTATAAAAAGATAAACGGATACTTACAGCTGTCGCGTCTACATCACTATGAACTGCAACTGTTTTAATACCCATTATTTTACATGTTTTTATTACACGGCAGGCAATTTCGCCTCGATTGGCTATCAAGATCTTATCAAATTTCTGAAATACAATTCATGCTTAACACGTGCGAACTTCGGGATACAAAAATTAAGTCTCACTTCTTCTTCGTGGATGATCGGATCTGTGGTGTAGATACTGCTATATAAAGACCTCTTGCTCGATGCTTGAAATCCAATGAAATATCTAGAAAGCTAGCGATCGGAAATATACAAAAATTAGGATGAACAGTAAGGTTGAATTAGTTTGCATCAGATAATGGACTACCGTCCGAGAGGTTGTGAACATACCTTTTGAAAAGTTTTTATATGAAAACCATGTGAATGAAATGCAGACGAACTGATCAAATTGTACGGAGCCATTTTTAAATGTAATGATTTACAAATCTTGTCAACGGAGGGCGACAATGAAATCGAAACTCTTAGGTGGCTAGATCCTCTCGTTAAATCTCAGCCAATCTGAGAATAACGGGAGTAGTTAGGAAACGTAGTTCGCGGATCTCCTACTGTTAATACCGGTAATCTGACGATTTTCAAGCCGTAGTCAAAACTTTAACAAAAAATTACTTTTGGAAATTGCTATAGCTTAATGCCAAACCAAGGAAATAAATGCAAGCAATATTTTTACGTGCCTTGAATCTATGACGTCACTCGAATGAGTTGTATTCGTACGTAAGCCATAGTCTGCAAAACTAAAGGCCAGTTTATTCCTGCAGCTGAGTACATTTAAGTCGCCATTTTTTTCAGTCATCTCTGTGTATTCTCTCACTCTTTTCCTCCTATTTCAACTGTAGTAAGGGGTTAAAATTATTTAGATCTGTAACCCAAAACAAACGAAGCGACACGTTTTTTTTGATGTTCTGAAAAATTTCGATTGTTCATTTGCTGATACGGGCCTCCAGTAGAATGGACGTCCTGTTTAGATAGGAGTGTTGTTGATGCTTGATGTATGGTCGCCGAGTGCCTATTCAACTCTTGTTGTGTTCTTCGTTCTGCTATTTTATCTCGCTATTAAAGATACAGGAATCAAATAAAAAGGGAAGGTAAGAGTAATAAAAATATGAAGGAGCAGGTTTTCCCTTCATGTTAAGTTAAAACTATCCCATCGTGCACGACATGAACTGTCAAGTCGGCCATTATGACCTTAGTCCCATTGAGACCCGGTGAGACTTTCCCCTAAACAAAATTCAATAGGGCAACTATAGATGTGTAATTAATTATACAAAAAATTATTGAATGCGTTAGTGAAACGCAACAGTCGCAAATTGATTGTATCTTAATTGTACATGTGTTACGAGGCCAATTCGATCATACGCAAGAAATTTTGCTTAATATAAGCCTCGTAGGCCTATTGATGTTCCGTTTGGGGAAACACTTAATCAATAACAAAATGATAGTTAAATCGATTTATATTACGTAATATTGGCGAAAGCGATTGTTTTTACTTAATTATTTGATAATTGAGAACAAGGGGCGTTGTCGGGTTGACATGAAAATTCCAACAAATTATTACGCTCAAATATTTTTTTCCAAAATCATTACTAATAACAACTTAGCTTGAGTTATTAAATTCATTTCATTATCAAACTGAAACTAATAGTTGTTTATATTTATTTTTTCGATTTGCAGATCGGGCAACTTACTCTCACGTACACTAGCGATGTAACAGTAGATTTTAATGTAATTTGTTTTCGGATTTACGTATAAAACAAGTGATTTCCTGTGCACAGTAAAACTGTCAAAATTTGCCCCATCAATCCAATAGCCATGACCATCGCAATGAGAGGGGCGCCAAATGGTGGAGGCGACTCCCCACAGGAAAATAATCCTGGGCAAAATCTACCCACCACATCACCACAGGTAGACATTTTTTAAAAACATGTCAAATATACCAACTTTAATCCTTAAACTAATATCAGCAACAACAGCCGCAGCCGCTGCCTCCGCAGCAGCAACAGCAACAACAGCAGCAGCAGCCGCCACAACAACAACAACAGCAACAACAACAACAACAACAGCAACAACAACAACAACAGTCGCAGCAACAGCCGCAACCACCTACGCAGCCGCCACAACCACACATGTCGTCACCTATTTCCTCATGGTTAATAGGTTTGACGGTGCAGACACCAAATGTCGACAATGCGGACGATTCTGAAGCTGCTGGAGAATTGTCTGAGAATCAAGAGCTTGATTTTCCCCATGCTGAACTAAATAAATTAGATGAAATGATTAACCGCCCACGATGGGTAGTGCCTGTCCTACCGAAAGGTGAACTGGAAGTTCTTTTGGAAGCTTCGATTGATCTTTGTAAAAAAGGTATTAAATTAAAGGATAAAAAAAGTATAAAGGTTTAAGCATGTAATATTTAATTCTCTCCATATGATTAGGTTTGGATACACGTAGTGAGGCTTGTCAGCGTTTCTTCCGAGATGGATTGACAATTTCCTTCACGAAAATTCTTACAGACGAAGCTGTGAGCGGATGGAAATTTGAAATTCATGTAAATTGATTCATTTTATGAATTGTGAAATTCGGTATCAACTTTTTTTTTAAAATTTTTTTTACAGCGATGTATAATGAAGAACTGTGAACGGTTGATAGAACTTTGCGTTACCAAATTGAGTCAAGACTGGTTCCCTTTACTCGATTTATTGGCTATGGTATTTAATCCAAACAACAAGTTTCATACGTATAATGGTACACGTCCATCCGAAACGGTACCACCAGGTTCACAGATTCCTGATGAAGAATTATACGCACGTCCTCCGGATGCGAGAACCCCTCGTGTAAGTTTTGAATGATGAGGTTTTTTTTTTAAAATGTAGTTTACAATTTATATTTTTTTATTTCTTTAGGGCTGGTTAGTAGATTTAATCAACAGATTTGGTCAGCTTGGCGGATTTCAAATATTATCTGAAAGGTTTTCGCATAGTTCTTCTCTCAGTGTGCCCGTTATAGCTGCGCTTATTAGGTGCGATGAATAAGATGATAAATAAATAAATAAAATATATTTAATTAAAGATTTTTTTTTTTTTTAGGCCGTTTGGGCTTTGCTTCGAGCTTCTTACTGTCCACACTATAGAAAAGCATTTTATGCCGATTGTGGTAAGCTGCAATTGTTTTCTGTTGTAACCTTTGTTTTTTAACGTAGACTTATTTTAGGATATAATTCCAAATTTTTT
Organism: Pachymerium ferrugineum; assembly: GCA_034686365.1. NCBI lineage: Eukaryota > Metazoa > Arthropoda > Chilopoda > Geophilomorpha > Geophilidae > Pachymerium > Pachymerium ferrugineum. The sequence goes on along the minus strand of JAQGAS010001309.1, from coordinate 3,893 downwards.
GGAGAATTTGACTGATGATGAACTAAAGAAAGAAGCCAAGAATGAAGCAAAAAATGACGCATTATCGGCTATTATCAAGGCATTAAAATGTCTTGTTTTTAGAGTTCCAAATCAGGAAGAAACAGCTAAAAATCTAGAAATTTTTCGAATAAAAATGATTTTACGGTACGGTACTTTATAATTAGTAACACCAGCAATACGTTATTTAATTTTTATTTTCTCAGACTTTTGCAAATTTCTTTCTTCAACGGCAAAATGAATGCCTTAAATGAAGTTAATAAAGTGATAGCCAGTGTTTCCTATTATTCGCATAGACACAATGGTATTGAGGAAGAAGAGTGGTTAACAGCTGATAGAATGGCCGAATGGATTAAAGAAAACAAAGTATTACAAATAGTCCTTCGTGATAGTCTACATCAGCCTCAAGTAACTTAATTACAAAAAATTCTGTCCCAGATTTCATTCTCTCTCTTTATTACAGTATGTAGAAAAACTAGAGAAAATTATCCGTTTTGTAATCAAGGAGAAATCTCTAACGTTAGAGGATTTGGACAATATTTGGGCGGCCCAAGCGGGAAAACATGAAGCTATAGTGAAAAATGTGCATGATTTGCTAGCTAAACTTGCTTGGGATTTTTCACCTGAACAATTAGATCATTTATTTGATTGTTTTCAAGTATGGGCATTCAATTGATTTTATAAATAAAATTTTAAATGATGGCTTATTGTAGATGAGTTGGGCAAGTGCTACAAAGAAACAGAGGGAGAAGTTACTAGAGTTAATTCGAAGATTAGCGGAAGACGATAAAGACGGTGTGATGGCACACAAAGTTCTTACGCTGCTATGGAATTTGGCTCACAGTGATGAAGTTCCAACTGAAATAATGGATCAGGCCCTGACCGCACATGTTAAAATTTTGGACTACAGCTGCTCGCAAGACCGAGACGCACAGAAGACTCAATGGCTGGACAAATGCGTTGAAGAGTTGAAAAACGACAAATGGGTTTTACCTGCTTTGAAACAAATCAGGGAGATATGCTGTTTGTATACAGAGGTGCTTAACTATTACCATCAGAAATTGTGCATCAATAAATATTTTTAAAATATACTTTATAGGCTCCTGCCAATTTTAATCATGCTCAACGAAGTCCTCACATGTTTTATAGACACGAAATAATTAACAGGTTGCAACAACAGCACACGCTAGTCATCTTAGTAGCTGATAATCTTACGAATTATATGAATAAAGCTCGCCTTATGGCAAAAGGTAACCTCTGTTTGTTACGCACAAAATATACAAACTTGCTGATATTTGAATTTTTTTTAACAGAAAGTCCGGATTTAGATCCTAATGCAATTTTACCCGATAGTAGATACAGTCACATTCATCAAGTCCAGGAAAGGCTAAATTTTTTGAGGTGGTTTAGAAAACCTTTAGGTGATTATAATAAAAGAAAAATGTATTTAAGGTTTTATCTTTTTTAAGGTTTTTATTAAAAGACGGCCAACTTTGGTTGTGCGCACCTCAGGCCAAACAGGCGAGTGAACATTTCGTTGAATTTATTGTCGGATTTGACGCATGCAAATCCGATTCCATTTGTAATCTGGTTAAAAAAGTGGGCTATTTTATCAAAAGTTGCTATTCAACATCCCACAATGCCCATTAATATAACAAGTCCTTTTGCTTTTACCAGATCTGGCAGTGTTTGGCAGAAAATGCAGTGTATTTATCCGATCGGGAAGCATGTTTTAAATGGTTTTCTAAAGTAAGAATATGCTGTGGAATCGTAAGTAAAGAGGACGTGACTTTTTCGATTAAAATTTTATTTTTTACGTTCCAGCTGATGGGAGATGAGCCGGACTTGGACCCAGAAATCAATAGAGATTTCTTCGAGAGTAACATTCTTCAACTTGATTCTTGTTTATTGACTGAGAATGGAATGAAGTAATGCTGTTCTTCGAATTAGCTGACTCATCATTTAGTATTGCGTTTTTTTTTCTTGGTAGATGTTTCGACCGATTTTTTAAAGAAGGGAAATTAGTTTTGAGAAGGCGAACATATTTAATGGATGACCTGGAATTAGTGGGATTGGATTATATTTGGAAAGTATGATTACCACAAAAATTTCTCTTGAAAACAATATTGAAAATATTGAATTGTTGTTTCGAATAGGTTGTACTATGCAGTGGAGAAGAAATAGCAACCAAAGCTATCGAGTTATTAAAAGAGACATATACTAATTTAGGGCCTCATTTACAAGCTAATCAAGTTGAAATACATGAAGATTTCGTCCAATTATGCATTGATCGCCTTAAAGCTGCTTACGATACAATTAGTGTTTTGGAACAAGATAAAGATAGCGTCAATCGCATCCGACAAGAAACAACTCGGATGGTTAGGGTATTAAAAGTTCTGCAGGAATATATAAGTGAATGTGATGGCGATTACGGTGAAGAAAGAAATATTTTACCTATGGCCAGGTTAGTTAGAAATGTAATAATTTAGCCACTTCTATCTTTAATGACCAATTTTTTTATAGGAGTTTTCGTGGTAAACACGTGTCGCTGACAATACGATTCCCGAACCAAGGCAGGCAAGTGGAAGATTTAGATGTGTGGTCCCACACGAACGATACATTAGCATCAATTCGTCGCCAAATTTTAAATAGGTATAGACACCTATTCTTGTTTTCCGCAGTGTATTTAATGTTTGTAATTTAAATTCCAGAATTAAAGGCAGCATGTCAAATATGAAAGTTGATCTGTTTGTCAATGGGGAAATCATTGATCCAGTAGAGGATAAGAAACTAATTTCACAAATTCCTTTACGGGATAAGACGGCAAGTTTCAATTTAGTCAAAAAATATGTATTCACAACTAAAAATAATGATTTCACAGTTAATTACTGGCAAGTTATGTCAAGTGGGCTCCAACATGCCTTCCTCTCCAGACAGCAGCTCGGATAGCTCCACTGGATCCCCGCAGCATCCTTACGATGGACCGAATTCTGAAGCTGAGAGCTGTTTACCTGGAGTGGTGCGTTCGAATAATTTCAAAAGAGACATTCCAGTTTAACAACTTTGAACTATCGTTTAGCTCATGGCTCAACAGCCCCATTACGCGCAATTCTTTTTCCAATTGGCTGATCTGGGAAGCTCAATGCAAATTGCACCTCTTCGGGATGGTGCACGCGAATTATTAAAATTAATGCCAGCCGATGTTCACACCACCGATAAGTTAAGAGCCTTATGTTTAGATCATGCCAAACTTGGCGATCAATCATTATCCCCGGCATTAGAGTCTCTGTTTTTTGCGTCGTCCCCGTCTCAAGTTTTGTATAATTTAGAAGTAAGTATAAGATTAAAAAAAATAATAGGTCAAATATTCATGTCTTATTTTTTTAAGGTAACGTATTCACTATTAATGCCAGCGTTAAATCCGATGTCAGAAGAAGCGTTTGAATTTCAGTTCAACTTCGTTAAAAGTGGTGGTGTACCATGCGTTTTAGGCATGCTTACCAAAAATAATTTTTTGCCAAATGCTGACCCACCGACCAAACGAGCAGCCTACCATGTTGTTTTGAAAATTTGCAAATTGATGCTTACTACTGTTGGACATTCAATCGTTAACGTAGTAGCTGAGGCAATCCAACCAGAAGGGACGACAGTAAATGTGACCCCCAGTGCTCATAACCATGCAGTGGTGGTTCAGCAAGCTCTGCACCACATACCCAACGTGAACGCTGAGTGCATGTTGCGTAATGTGGCAATTCGATTAGCGCAGAATTTACTTGATCATGCCACTGGCCATTTGCCTGATATGGCGACTATTCGAGCCGTAATAAAAATCGCTTGGGCGTCATCTACTGGTTCGACCCATCTTGTGCATTGCT
>JAQGAS010001308.1:0-21722 GCA_034686365.1 Pachymerium ferrugineum | reverse complement strand
GGCCCACACAACCCCCCCCCCCCCTTAAATCTTCGAGCTAGCTGCGAGCCTGTATGTAAGTCTCTATATAAATTCAGCAAAGCAATTTCATTTCTAACTTGATTAAAACGTTAATAATGATAAGATATTTTGTCTACCCTACAATTTTAGTCAGTAACTTGAATCGTTATCTTTCAGCACCCCTTCGAAAAGTTAGATCGAAACACTGCGTCCTCCATTTTGTTTGTTTACAATTCAGTGACAAAGAGCATTTGGTGCAATGACTCCTAAGTGCCAGCTTTCTTATATTATTAAAAGGCATTTTTCTACATCCATAGAAAATATACCTCCAACAATCAATGACTTTACCAGCAGAAGAAATAGACTATACCTCTTGAATTATGAAAACTCTTGGATGCTTTTCAAGCGGAACACTAGGCGTTAATATCACGTTACATAATTTCATTTAACCGAAAACTCGCTTCTTTCCTAACAAATTTTACCTAACAGCATAAATTACCTCCCTCTTAGCACATCACATCTCTTCTTTTAAAACCCCAAAATTAATACGCCGGCTTTTTTTACAACCTCATTTTTTCTCCTCCTTAACCATCCAAAACTTTGCACGTATTCACCGAGAACCAAACTCATTTTTCAAGTTCGTCCGGCTATCAATCCGTCAAAAGTTCACCCTCAAAAATGCACATTAAAAAAAAAAGAGTAAATGAGATCTAGATGAGGACCACTTTCTCGATCGCATCACCTAATGAGTTATAATAATCGAGCCCACATCGACTGATGTAATCAGCGAGACATGTGATAGCTTTTAGCGACACCGCTACCCTCGCCCATTAATCATCAGCATGTCAAATATGTCTTCTTCCAGCTCCTCTTTACACTCACTCCCCATTCGCAACATCTGCCTCGCATCACACCATCCCACAACTAACATCCATTTCCCACATCTTTACTTTCACTGCCCCCTTACATCACTCAGTGCCCACTCTCATCATCCTTAAACTGCCACCTCTTACAATACTAAAATACGTTATAACAAGATATAGGCAAAAAAAAATTCGTTATTATAACGAGGACTACTAACATTAGACTCAATTTTGCTTCCTTAGACAAGAGGGGAAAAAAAAATTTCTCTTATTCCACAGAGTAAAAACAGGTGCTCCCATAATTCCCCTGGGAGAAACTCCTAACACTTTGATGGATTCTTCATTCTTGCCACTTTGGAGAGAAATAGAAAGACACTTTCCTCCCCACAATTCAATTTAAGGGGTAAATTTACAATTTTTCTCATTTTTTTAAAACTTTTCTCCATCAATTAAAGTTAAAAAGGAGGAAAAACGTTTTTTTTCTTGGTTTGGTCAAGGGAAGAGACGGTCAATTGACGCGAGATGGGTTGCACCAACGTAAGTGCGGTCCATTCATTTTAATTATAGATCCAACAGAGAGGGTAAAGTGGATCGAGTAATGCAACATTAGCGCGCATTGGCGCGTCTCAGATAGATCGGTTGGTTGTATCGGAGAGACTTGTTGTTAGTGGCAAAAAGGTGTAATGGCCGCGTTTCTCCATCTCTGCGCTATTAGAGAGGCGCCATATGTGACCCAGAAGATGTGCCCCCCCCCCCCCCTCTTTACCGAAGATGGAGCCCGTAAACATGTCAATTATCAACTTTTCCCCTCACACTTTACCCCCCTCGGTTTGCAACAACTTTACAGCGCATGCGTCCACGTGTTTCTGGCGAAGCGAGTTTTAATGTTTAATTAGCAAGTCGCGGCCAGCAAAATAAGGCGAAAATTGCCTCGCTTTCTTTGCTCCAAACGAGAAGCATCTGCCTCGTAATGGCCGGCCAAATGGTCAGTGTATCTCGCTCACCTTATAATGGCCATGTGGCCAATGTCCCATTTACCGCAGGCATCTCGACCACGTTGCAATGCACGTCCACAAATCCGTGCTGACACGAACCAGATACCCACACACACGGTGACTAATTGGACGAACCGAACCCATCATCCGACGATGCTGGCCCCTTTATGCCCCATCCCCCCGGGGCTAGCAAAATGGCCTCGTTTTGCCGCATCTCTTTGCCTTTTATGGTATGCATAAAAGACGGCTTCCCCTGTTTAAGCTGCCGTAGATTTGCATGTTAGAAAAGAGAAGCCCATGAGATATTCATACGCTGAGGGGGGGACGAACGCGGCCATGAATAATTTTGATGTAATCTAGCCCAGTCGTCCCTCACTCGCATGAATTATAGTTGCATTTTATATACAGATATTATTTGATTTATTACGTCGCCCCCTCCCCGACGCCTATGAAATATTGACATAGGCCCACGAAAAATAAACTCTCGAAAAAAAAAAAAACTCAATTGTCTTTCACCTTCATTTTTTCCCTTCTAATAGATATCATTCTTAATTTTATCCAGTGCCGATAAGACGCTAATATTTCAAGACCAAGTGACGAGGAGGCAGCGGGTACCATCAACGATAACAGATGGCGAGTCAGGGGACCTGCCACCGAGCGGGGTGTCTCTCGTCTTTTACGGTTAATCCACTCTGGTATTCAATCTTCATCCACTCGTGATGGTCATTGATCGCACGTGGCCCACACGCCTATCTCGTGCTCTCAGAGCGCGCAACTCTCGACGAACCTCCGATGGGACTTGCCGCGCTCCTTTTAACATTTGTCAACCAGCTTAGCGAAACACCAAAAACATTTTCTAAATAAAATAGATTACTACTAATTCCTCGACATCGGTCTGCTTTGTGCTTTGATAGTTTTGCATAGTGTTCTTCATTTAGGTTGCATGACATGGTCTGCGGTCTTGTCACCGCATGTGACCTGAAGTTACATAGCACAACTGGTATTAGTTTCTTTATAATCTTTGACTTTGTTATGACAATGTATATCAGTTTGTCACCTGTCCTCTTAGTATTGATCTTGGGTGTTTAGTTTGATTTCTTCTCGTCGCGTATGACCATAGCTGCCTTGCTGGCGGCACGTTATCTCTTTCTTCTTGTGTTCCAACTTTTCTCTACTATGCCTAAGAGTAGAGGGTAAGGTATTACAGTTATTTCTGTCCCATATTATTGATTTCTGGCTTTTAGTTTGATTTTTTAACGTCGTTTGAGAGCAGAGGGTAAGTTTTGTATCTTCTGGCTCCTCTTCCTATGGAATTTTGATCTGAAACCTAAAAACCTTAACCTAACGGCCCTAATGGACAGGGATACAAAATAGAGACTTTGATTATTTCAATAACAATTCACCTCCTATTCTATTATTGCTAAATTAAGCGCTTATGCTCATTGTTCCTGTTATGCATTCTTACGAATACATATTGGGTTTTTAGTTTGATTTGTTCTCGTTGCGTATGACCATAGCTGTTGCTGACGGCGTTAAGTTTTATCTTCTTCTTGTGTTCCAACTTTTCTGTACTACGCCTAAGTGCAGAGTGTAATTGGTATAACAGATATTTTTAAATAAATATTTTGCAATGTATTTGATACTGATGACTACCGGTACACCTTTTAAACTTTGAATTGATCTTTGTTTCCAATAGCTTCATAGTTTGCGTTGTTGATGAAGAATGTTTTGGATTCTTACCACGTATAACAAACTCACCAAAACTTTGTAAATTGCTATTAATTTGCTTAGATTCTTCAATACCGAGTAGTGGATCGTTTCGTAAGCTGTTCGCTACATACGAGTTCGCCTACGACCTTAGTTGTATAAACCTCCACTTTTTCTTCATAAATTTCCATCAATCAATCAATCAATCAATTCCATAACTCAACTGCAATTACAAGTGGTTCAACTCATGCGACGACCTCATCGTCAATTTGTCACGTGAAGAATACCATAAACTCATTTAAGTGCAACGGGCACTCATCCTAACCCACTTTCAGTCCCCTCTAACGACGAAGTATCGAATAAAAAATTGCAGAGTACGTGTGAGCAATTCCTCTGTGGACACAAGAGGGCTCCTCCCGTGGGGGCGTTGAGTTCCGTGCGCGTTCCAATGTTCCAATCTTGATTTCGTTCGAGGAAATAAGAAGAGTGGAAAGTGAGTGAGAAAGACCCCCTGGGAGACAAGAACGGCACTAAAAAAAAAGAAAAAATAAAAGAGGAAGAGAGAGAGACCTCAATGGTTTTGTGAAAAACCCCAAGCAAAGAAAAGAACCCTAATCACCCCATAGGGAACTGCTCATATTCTTACACTCTTAACCAATGATAAATTTCTTTGGAACAAAAAATGCTTTTTTCGTCATGACGTAATGATAATCATCACTATAGAATTGGTTTAGCTAATAAAAAAAACATGGATGGTCAATCAAAAGTTGGCCTTGTGCAATTTTCATACACCAATTGGATGAAGTGTAGATAAATATTTGATCATCAGATGAGGACGAACTCACCGAGGAATGAAAACTGATCTGTCAAGCCACAGGGGAGTCAATCAATAATAGAAATTAATCGATGAGAAATCAATGGTGAAAGAAAAATGATGGAAAAGTTTGGCACTTGGGATTGAGAGCCGTTTCCCATTAGATTTTCTTCCCGAATGATCTGTAGATGGGAAACGAGCATTAATCTCAATTAAAGTGAAGCTGTCCTTGGAAAAGGCCCCCCCTCCCCCTCGTAATAGTGAGTGAAATACTCGGGGGACCAACCAACTCTACCACCACTACTTAATTCATTAAAAGTTTGCTTGGATCGACATTTCCAGTTGTAAACTTTGTGCTCAAGTCACGCATTCCAAGGCCCCAAGTAGATGTCAAAGGGTTGGCAAACGTCGTCCGGGTGACGGAGAGTTGAAACAGAGGCGCGATTTATGAGAAAAGAAGTCGAAAATTTGTTTTCTTGTCCGACACTGGTTGGGAGCGTCGTAAATTCATCGCTAGAGAGCGCATAAATTGCGTAGGCGTCACGCACAGAGTAGTGCGCTGTGATTTACACGCCGGTCCTTTTCGCAGCGTAAAACTCTCCAGAGTCACAACACGTAGAAACAACACGATGGACCCGTTATGTGACTTCATTACAAATTAAGGCTGCGGTTCCCAGAACTTTGTCCATGGATAACGAACTGACTAAAACCTTTGTGATTTCATTCCCAAATATTGCAGAGTTAATTTCTTCTGACTTGACATACTCAATTGAGCTAATAATTTCAACACCTAACAGTAGCTTGATCTATGCGTTAAGTGTACACTTGTGTTCACATTGGTCCTGGTTTCTATTCCTGCGGGACTGCTCACCCCAGTTCACATTTCTGCGTTTCCTCTTAATCCCCGGATATTAGTCTCAGTATTATATCAGGGTTGCGCTATCGATAAATAATAGTGGTGGTACCTATACCCACTGTAGTTCCGTTGCGTATAGCCTTAGTAGCTTCTGTCGACGTTAAGGTCTCAGTATTATATCAAGGTGACCAGGGTTGCGCTATCGATAAATAATAGTGGTGGTACCGCTACCCACTGTACATTGAGATGGTTTAACATTTAACCTTCCGTAGGAGAAACCTATGCCATTTTTAGACCTGTTCACCCGTTTGTCCCTATTCACACACCTTATCCTACCTTTATTTCTAAGTGTGTAGTTCCGTGTCGCGTATGGCTTTAGTAGCTTCTGTCGACGTTAAGCTTGATCTTACTTTCTTTCTTGTATTTTTATCTTTATATCAAGGTGATCAGGGTTGCGCTATCGATAAATAATAGTGGTGGTACCGCTACTCACTGTAGTTCCGTGTCGCGTATGGCTTTAGTAACTTCTGTCGACGTTAAGCTTGATCTTTCTTTCTTTCTTGTATTTTTATCTTTATATCAAGGTGACCAAGGTTGTGATATCGATAAATAATAGCAATGGTACCTCTATCCACTGTAGTTCCGTCGCTTATGGTCTTAGTAGCTTCTCTCGATATTAAGCTTGATCTCTTTCTTTTTTTCTATCCACTCAGTTTCGTCGTTGTAAACTTTTTTTACTTCTAAAGGTTTTGAAATTTTGAAAAATTTGAATTTGCCATGCAAAAAGTTATACCGTACCTTTAATTCAGATTAGGTTAGGTTTCTGGTTTTAAAATGTGATAGCTCAGTAAGAATGAATTAATTTAGCTTTGTCCCAGTGCATTATGGGAAGACACCATGTCCCATTGAAAAGTGTAGTGGAAAATGAAACCTGGCCTATGCCATGTTTTGTTCCGACCCTGATTGGCTAAAGCTTAACAGAATCAGGGATCAGCAATAAAAACAGTAAGCTGTTCTCAATGCATTCTGGGGCACAAACAGCCCCAATAGATGTAACTAACAACACTAGACAAATTTTGAGATATAAGATGCTTATACATTAGATTTGCTTGAAAAAATACATTTTTATTGAATTGTTGACTGTAGAATTCAAAGGTGAAATTGTGATCCAAAATTGTAGAAAGCAGCCTTTGGGTTGGCAAGAAAAAACAAGCGGCTGGCTTTTTGCCATGGCATCTAAAATTAAAAGTGGAGGACACTTTCGATAAACAACGGCACGTGAAGGAAATTAAAGGATGAAAGGTGATGAATGGGCCTTGGAGCGACCTCAAACTTTGATTAATGAGGCTTCCTCATCCTACAAGAGCTGGGTTGTGTGTCACCAACAAATGACAGAAGACACTCCATAGTACGCACTCCTGTCACTGCAAGTACTCTCCATTTATACCTAGCCCACATTACAAAAAAAAAAAACTCGCATCAACAAACACGGCTCATTAAACACCAGATGACAAACGAGTGTCTCCATGCGGCACAAACTCGCATTTTTAATACAATATTTTGATTTAGAAAAAAAATGTGTAGAACTGTGTAGCAAAAAGAGTGCACAGCAGCGCGTTTTTATTATTCTCGGGTGTGGGGTAGAGAAGTGGGTGGGGGTGGGGATGGATTTTGCACATCCATAAATCCTAGCCTCGAGTCTACAAGGACGTCTGAAAAGCCAGTGGCGCTTAAATGGCGCCCACAATTTATGCTTTCCCATAAAAGGCAGAGGAGGCTGGGCGCCACCATTACACATTGTAGCGAGTGTGTAATTAGGAAAGAGGGGGCGAGGGGAGGAGGGCATACACACACATACACAAGGAATTCGTCTCTGCTAATTAAAGGGACCTCCACGTCTTATTTATGGCGGGAAAAATGTGGGCCGCCCCTGGGCGCCAAATCTTTCTCAGTGTATACATACGCCATTTTCTTTTAGTATCTTCCGGATGTGACGTGTGTAATAAAAAAAAAAAAAAACATTGACCACCCACGAACTCTTTAACTCCAAGACGTATGACTAGGACCACACCTCCGCGCCTACGCAGTCATATATTAGAGACACCTAGTGGCAATTAGCATAGTAATCATTAATAAGGTAGTCATCAATCTCGTCACCACACCTCCTTCCTCCCCTTTACAGCCGTCGTAAATTAAAAAACACAAAACACACCCACACCTCAAGGGCTTATATCAAACTTTTCCTAGCACTGAAATACTGACAACAACTCCAGAAAAGGAGAGAAAAAAAAATTCGTAATAGTGAGAGTCAATGTGGAGAAAAGAAAGTGGGGGTTAGAAGAAAGATACGATGAAAAGGAGAAATGCAGTGCCAGCTGCTGGTCGACAAATTAAAACCGTTTGTCACCCCTTTGACGGAAAAATTTACAAAGTGCTCGGAAAAGTTAGAAAAAATAAATATAAAAAAAAAGGGGGGGTAGGGTATAGAAATAGCTCCATCTGGAAGCAGTGAAAGCAGTTTAAGGATGTGCGTAAAGTTTATGAATTCAGTGTGCTCCATATTTTTCTTGGGAGGGAGAAATATGAGGGTTGTTAAACTAATTTGGAAACCATTTATCATGCAATTAGAAATATCCTTGGACAAAAGAGATTAAAAAAAAAATCACTAATGGCCAACTGCACCTTAAGAAATGGTCGAGCTGAAGAAACCATTTGCAACACCTGGACCTTGCAGGAGAAAACGTGACGGCGACAAACTGTTATTAAATCCATAAGTCACGAATAGGGGGCGCGCGGCTGTCACTGGGGCGACACCAAGTGGGCGTCCATCTGTTCCAGCTATTGGTGCCAACTGCCATGTGAACCTTCTCTTGGCCCTTTGGTTAAAAATAGTAAAAATCACGTGTTGAATTTTTGTGTCGATTACGACCCCCCGACGTGTTGGACGCTGATTACAGGTGATATGTAAGAGACAGACACGCGAGTAATTTATTGGCGACTGGCTCCCCCGCTGAGCTGACACATTCACGTTGACAGGCAATTAATTGCGTTACGAGGCAAAACAATAGCGCAAACTGCTCTCAGTGGCGCCAACCCTTTGAGGCCGAAAAGCACCCAAAGGAACGAGGCGAGTCCGACACTACATAATTCACTTTATTCTTGCTTCAAAGTTAATATTTCCCCCCAGAGGGAGTTTCTGATGCGCCTTAATTTCCTCTCAAAAACGGCGCTCGCCCATAAAAGATAATTTCATCTTGTGGCGCATACGACCAGTATCCAAAGGATTAAGCGAGATGCGGTATCGTCGGTTGCCATGGCAATGATGACGTTTCCTTGTCATCGTCATTCTAAGAGTAGGATCGTCCCTTCGGGCGAGGGAGTCGCCCCCTGACAGAGATGAATGGCGTCAGCTATCGAGATGACAATCTGTGTGCCTACATCATGTTGCAGTAAAAGCATTTTTAACTGTGACAGAAGCAATAAATCAAACCAACACCCACCCACGCACCACTCCCCGACATCCCCAACCCCTTAAAAAAAAACACTACGCCAAACGTCGTATTCACTACTTGCAAGCTAGCTGACATTTCTTTCTAATTGTTGACGTCACAAATTTTTATTACTATCAAATTTCTACTGTTTCAAAGAATAAACAGGGAACCAAGTTCACACTTGCACTCATATTACTTCTGCGATATCGATATGCTTTAACCCTATTGCTAATCTTCAAGTAACAAATATAATAATAATAACTTTAATAACTGTTTAAGTAGGGGAGGACAGAGGCAGAGCCTATTCGCCAAACCCCTACCGGAATTCAGATTTTTGTTAGTTAGTGAGTTAGTTGATGGGGGAAACCGGAGAACCCGGCGAAAACCCGTCGACATATAAATTATAATATTATATTAGAAAGTTTTAATTTTGTTATTTCGGTACGGCCCTTTATCGGTCCGGCCTAGAGCAACTGCTCCTTCTGCTCCAATGATGCTACGCCCCTGGTTCTGACCGATCCAATTAATTGTTCGCCAACCATGGCCGCCATGTTGGTCTCATTCCATCAGATCACGTGACTGGCTAATGCTCAGCAAAATTGCGGATCAGCAACAGAAAGAGCACTTGGTAATGTGATCACAAGTGTGAACTTAGCCTTGTATGTCTGTACTGAAATGAACAGTATCGAGTGTGAATCTAGTTTAACCACCGGTACAATGATATACTTATTGTCGCTGGCATTGATACATTATATTATTCTTCTTATAAAAATGTAGTTGTTTCATTATGTTTAAAACTATTACTTTTGTATGACCGATGAATGTATGTATATGAAATCTCATTAGGTCTCGTCTGGTTACGTTTTGTTGCGAGACCATTGGAATTCTGGTTGATTCATTGGAAAGAAATTTGCACCAGCGTGGTTTCACTTTCCAGCTGAACTCATCTATATTTCAACAACAATAATATCAGTTCATATCTATATAATCTCTGAAAGAAGAACAAAGTATATTTCTTATTCCTATAAAGGCCTTAAAGGGTAGAGATTAAAAAAAAGTTTTTTTTTATTTAAAAAAACCGCTTGTTTTCAACTCTCGCTTTACAAGCTTCCGGCGCAGTGTCGCCCTCTGGGGGGATTGCTCCAACAACACGTGCCTTATTGAGCGAGCGACGCAGAATCTAAGTCCCTGCTGGATGAGATTAATTTTTGATTTACAAATTGCCCTTGGCACCCCGGACCCATTTGGCCTGATGCGACTGTCGAGTCCGATTTTTCAAAATCCTCCCCACCAACTCGTCACAGCCCCCTCAGCGACTCAAAACCAGAAAAAAAGAGAGATAAAAAAATGCAGTCGTGTCTTTTCAACAGAAATCCACTTGAAAAAAAAAAAAAAGGCAGCAAACCACAAATTTGCCCCTCTTCTACTCTTTCCATAATTAACAATTTATTAATAACCCTTTACTTAACTCGCTGCAGAGATAATGGAAGATGCACATGGCAGTGCTGTAGTGGTTCTTGCAAAGTGAATGTGCCCTCCATCAAGTGATTTGAGCAAATGCCAGGAAATCGGCGCGCGCCAGACAACGAGATAATACGGGATTTGGAGCTCGTGCTACGTGTCAGGATTCATCAAAGGACGCGTGCACAAAAACTCCATTACACTACAACCAAAGTGCGCCACCTGCACGATAACTCGTACATAAAAACAAAGTGTACAAAAATAAAATTTTTTCTTGGCTTATAAACTGAATGTGAAATTTATGTACAACCACTTCCGGTAAAGAATATTGGTATTACCGCAGATTACGTTTCCTATACACAGATGCGACACGACATTAGTCAAATAACATTTATCCTAGTGAAAGGAAGGGTACAGTACCGGCCTCCTCTTATTGTTCTGAAGCAAACACTTTGTTTGAAAGCGCATTTAATAATAATTTCTGTCCAAGCATTACCTTCCCAAAAATAAAGGTTCTGTTAATGTTCCACTTCTCTCGCTAGGTTCGCTAGTGATTTCCAGTGTGTAGTTTTGTCCTATGCAAGGTCTCATCTGGGTAAATGAAATGTAATCTGTGGTATTACCTTGCGATGGATCAATCTTTGAAAATTAAAATTAAACACTGCCTCTAAAAGTGAAGGAAGTTTGAGCCACTTGATGTAACTGATAAATTTCAAGTGGAAATAAAAAAATTAGTCAATGTAGTCATTCCTCAAAACCATCGATCCTTCACTGCAAGAATGATCCATCGCAAGGCAGTAAACTGTGGGAAGATATTTTACGTAAATGGTCAAATTTATTCTACACGCTAATAGGATTTTAGTTGTGAGTAATTTATAAAGTATTTAGATCTACTTACGTTTCGGTTGCGTTTGTTAATGTTGTGCAATTCTTCTTTTTGTAGAGGTCAACATTTTTCAGTTCACGAGAAAAAAAACACCGGTCATGAAGGTCAAGAAAATGCATAAGTGCGCCCGGATGATGGTTTCTCCTGATAACAACAAATGGTCACTAAAGACATTTGCATGCTTGATTATGTCACCGCTACGGAATCCCAACATCCTGGCAAGTGTGTGATGTGCATACTAATCAAATAAAAGAACAGTAAAATTTGTCAAGTTTACGATTGATGAATACATTAAATTTTTGACAGATTTAAAATTTGAATTTTAAAAATAGAAATGTAACTTGTAAATTAAGTGGTAATATCATTTTTGAAATGAAAATATTAATAGTCAGCTTTTTTTTTAAACAAAATTTGCAAACGGTAGTGATACCGACCGATTGTTTGTCCGCGTTTCACGGAAGTTTTCCCCAAATATTCGTCCATCAGATCAAAGTTTATTCTCGATTACTGTCTTTACACACTTGTGAACTACTTTCAGTAAAAATCAACGGGTTTCACACGGCAATATTGTAGCAAACCGACGATTTAAAAACGATGTCCCCGGCCGCGAGCGTAGTTTTATTTCTCCATCTTGGCTGCACATCGGGATAGTCACGCGATCAAAAATGGGTACGATTTGGTACCGACGGAAATTTTCCCCAAATATTCGTCCATCAGATCAAAGTTTATTCTCTATTGTTGTCTTTACACACTTGTGAACTACTTTTAGTAAAAATCAACGGGTTTCACACGGCAGTATTGTCGCAAACCAACGATTTAAAAACGATGTCCCAGCCGCGAGCGTAGTTTCACTCCTCCATCTTGGCTGCGCATCGGGATATCACGTGATCAGATATGGGTACGTATTTGATTACAGATAGAGTTCCACAACATTTTAAATTATTGTTGCCTTTTATATTTCATTTACTACAGAAGCATTTTCATTCCTCCATCTTGTTCGCTCGCACAACGGGATCGTCACGTGATCAGGTATGCGCCACCTTTCGATAACTTATTCCGTAGCATAAACAAATTTTACATTTTATAAAATTTTGAACGTAATTTTCTGATATGATAAACCGTTTTCCTTTACACCTCAACTTTATCGATCGAGCATATTAATAAGTCTTCAGTAGTCAATTACAAGTTTAATTAACTTGAATAAATCGTAATGAAAGATAACGTCAGAAATGAAAACAAGTTAACTATTACCTTTCAGGCAACCATAAAAACAAGAATAAATTATTACCCATTATTCATTGTTCTCAACCATAAATCAATTATTCTTCCATTTCAATGGGAAACAAGCATTTAACAATCGTGATCTTAGTAATCCTCGTAAATGCTACTTTCTTAATCAAAGTTGGGTATGTTTTTGTAATTAACATTTTAATATTTATAATTATTATATCTTGTACAATAGGAAAACACCCCGAGCTGCCTTATCTAAAAAGTCCGGTGCTCTAATCAAGAAGTCTGCTTGTCACAAACGAGGTACCAAATGTTTATTACGTAAGAATAATTCGCATTGTTGTTCTAAACGTTGTATAGCGTACAGTTATGAATTGAATAGAGTCTTAATGTGTTCGTAGTTTTTTTTTTTTATATTCGGTGAAATGTGATTAGAATACAATTTTGTGTAATTAAAACTGTGAGAAAGTAGCTTAATAGCTTTTTATACAATTATTCTAAGAAGTCGATTTTTTTACACATCCTATTCGATTTAATTTTTGTTAAAATTGTAAAAACGAAAAAAGTTGCTGTTCATAAGTTTTTTTGTGTTCGATTTTTATTCGATTATTCTAAAAATCGATTTTTATTTTTTTTAATTTCAGGAATCGACTTTTATTTTTCGATTTTCTGCACATTTTATTCGATTTAATTTTTATTAAGTCGCTTCTTATATTCGATTATTCCAAAATTCGATTTTTATTTTTTTTTAATTCGATTCTCCGTGCATTTTTTTCGATTTTATTTTTATTTTTATTAAAATTGAAAAAAAAATCGCTTCTTTTCAGCTTTTTATTCGATTAATCCAAAAATCGATTTTTATTTTTTTCAATTTTAGGAATCGACTTTTATTTTTCGATTTTCTAAACGATTTAATTTTCATTAAGTCGCTTTTTATATTCGATTATATCAAAAATCGATTTTTATTTCTTTTAATTCGATTCTCCACGCATTTTTTTCGATTTCATTTCATTAAAATTGAAAAAAAAATCAAAAATCGCTTATTTTGAGCTTTTAATTCGATTATTCTAAAAATCGATTTTTATTATTTTTCAATTTCAGGAATCGATTTTTACTTTTTAAAAAATAATTTCAAACGACTTTTTTTAAAAACATGAAATCCTTAATAATCGACGTTTCACTTCGAAATCGATATTAATCGACTTTTTAAATCGATTTTCAACGACAATGCTACCAGTCATACCTTAGAAAATCCTTACTATAAAAATAATCAACTAAAAATGAATGAAAAAAAAATTTAAACTCTCCACCTAACAACAACCCTATTACCTTAAAACTCACTTATAAAAATCAAATTATTTCCTCACTACCAATTCAGCTAGGTGACGTCACCTCAAATCAAATTAAACGATATCAACATCAATTACCATCAAAATTAAAAAAAAAAAAACGACTCACCGGTCATTTGCCTCGCCCAATCAAGCTTTTTATTAGGAACGAACACGTCAAAAAAGTTGATCAATTTAGTTGTTGTAAAGGAACTTATCATTTACCCAATCTAAGTACGTGATCTCGTACTTAAAAGAAGAAAAAAAATGCTCAAACTAAACTCGATAAACTGTGATTAAATCCAGGATTGACATTCCAATATTTTTTTCCCCTCTGCACACATTGAAATTCTATTTCTCCCCTTCACTAAACGTTAGAACGTGTATGGTCAATTCTCATGATTGACCCGAACAAGAGCGGCGTTCGTGTCAGGGTCGACTGATGGATTTTGTTGCTTTTTGTGTTCACAAACCCTCCATCCTTTTTCCTTGTCTCTCCATTGCACCGTGTTTCACCTGTCAGGTGTTGTCAAAAGCGAACAATGTGCTGTCAATCAAAACCTTAGCAAAAGAGAGCACGTGGGTGGTCCGCCTTTCGAGTGGTCATCAACAACCCACTCAAAAAGTCCACGACTGAATCATCACTTCTCTCACCTACAATCTCTGTATGACTTTACAGTATTAAATAATTTGTTTGAATTTTAGAGAAGCAAAGTTTTTGGTTTTTAACAAAAATATAGATCAAAGAATGAATCACCTTTTCTAAATACTCTAAACATGGCGCATGCAGTAACTAAAATGTGATTCAGTAAATAAATAAATACGAAAATTTAATTTAAAGTATGTAACTCATTTTTTGTAAAAAAATTTGCAAAAAAATTTGCAAAAATTTTTTACAAAATTTTGCAAGTAATTTGGCCGCTTTATTTTTTACAAAATTTTTGCAAAATATCTGACAATTTGCAAAAATTTCACAACAATTTTGCAAATTTTTTGCGTTGAGTGCGTAATACATAAAATTTTGCAAATTTTTTGTAAATAAAAAGCGGCCAATTACTTGCAAAATTTTTTGGCAAAATTTTTTGGCAAAATTTTTGCAAATTTTTTGCAAATTTTTTTACTTGGGTTGATATCCGGGCTTTGCATCCCAGTAAAAAAAATTTGCAAAAATTTTACAAAAATTTTGCCAAAAAATTTTTGTGAAAATTTTGCAAATTCCAAATTGTCAAATATTTTGTAAAATTTTTGTGAAATTTTTGCAAATTGTCAAATATTTTGCAAACATTTTGTAAAAGCGGCCAATTACTTGCAAAATTTTTTTGCTAATTTTTGCAAAATTTTTTACTAGGTATAATTTTATGGTAATAAAACTTTTTAATACAATTAAATTTAATATAAATTAGGACTATGTTTCGGCACGACCTGCACAAAAAACCATTTCAGTGCAGGAGTCATTGCCAAATTACTCGCAAATATTTTTTTTCAAATTCTCCATTTTGTTTTTTACATTACACGTCACTAAGTTCGATTCATAACAAAATAACTAATATATTATCATCTAAAATTTCAAGACTTTTCTGAAAATTTTTTTTAGATTCTCACAGAGAAATAAAGTTTTTCTACTGTTCATTTTAGAGATTACATTTGAGAGGAAAGCGCAAAAATGAAATTATAACGACCTCTATTTTTCCAAATCCTTTCTAAAATCCAAAATCTACAATTTTTTTATTCACTCAAACTTGTTTTTTTCCCTTTTTTCATCCCACCCTACTGTCTAGTCCACTGTGTGACAAGGCGAAAAGGGATTGAAGAGGGGGGGGAATGGCGTTTCACGGTCAGGCCGGACGCTGATACCAAGTTTTCGCAACGCTGCAACCCCCTCGTTACAAAAAAACAGGGCACGTCGATGCTTTTATATTTTTTCAACAATGTCAAGTACACGTTTCGTATCCTTTGATAGAGGAAACCTAACCCTAAAAGTAGTACTTGGTAGAAGCAAAACAAGAAAAACGCACTTGAGAAAAACGCGTCTGGGTCATTCTAACGAAGGTAGAGGGGGATGTCGAGTTATGGGGGGGGGGGGAGATGGAGGGGGTGGGTGGTGGTGGGCAATCGTCGTCGTGAGCTGACAGCTGGAATTGAACGGACCCTATTCACATGCGCGCCGAAGGGAAATTTATTCCGAGAGAAACCCTTGTCGTTTGGTGTGCGCCGTCCACTTGGTGGCTGACAGCGATTGACACCTCCATTACGGGTGCCCGTGGCTGTCCGCCGAACCCACCGAGTGGGCGCGAGGAAAGGGGGAGAAGGAGAGGAAAAGTGAGTCCAGCTGCCAAAAAATCTGTCACGCGCCTCTCGCCACCCTTTTTGTGAGCGTGACAGTGATCTGTGGCGTGAGTGACGGCACGTTTCCCGCGTTCGTGTCGCTTTTGACGGCTCCCACTGACAGGCGGGGGTGGACTCAGTATCCACCACAATTTTTTTTTTTTTTCACTCGGTACCTGTCGACCGATAACGAACGGAAACACTCGCCCCTCCCGCAAGTTTTATATAGTGTCGTGTGCAAAACTTATATTCACATGCACGTGACTGGAGTGACGTCATGTTAAAAAATGTTTTCTTCGAGGGGGTTGACATACGTGAAAGCTTGTTGATGGCTGAGATTTTTTTTTTTTTTTTTTAAATGTTGCAAAAATGTTGGAATGCTCAGAATTCATTTTGGTGTTCTGAATCTTATCCAGATTTGATGAAATTCTTTTTCTGAGTAAAATCAAACATTTTAAAACCTTGGAAAAATATTTGCAAACATTTTGTAAAGATTTGGTTAAAATAAATTAAGCTACTATTTTGCAAAAATTTTGCAAAATGTGACAATTTGCAAAATTATGATTTTGTAAATTTACAATTATTATTTTAAATAAATTTAAATAATAGTTGTAAAATTTTTTGCAAAATTTTTGCAAACTGTGGAAAAAATTATGCAAAATTTTTGCAAATTGTGTACAATTTTTGTAAATTTTTGCAAATTGTGTAAAAGTTATGTATGGACGTTGCCCGTACCCTCCCGGCGGAAAAGAGTTCTTCAGATCGCGGGGAAAAGGTGTACGGACGTTGCCCGTACCCTCCCGGCCGACGAGAGTGCATCGGATCGGGGGGAAAAAGCAACCAAAATCTCGTAAATTTTTTTCACCAAATTTCTACCAACTTTTTAAAATCAAAAACTTTTCAAAAAATTCAAACTTCAAATAAAAAAAAATCAATTCTCAACATTGATTAAAAATCTCTTTAAAAAAAAAAATCAGAATTTTTTGATAGCAAATCTTTTAAAATCCCTAAAAAAACCTCAAACTCAGAAAAACATCACAGAAAATCCAGATCATCTCAAAAAAACTTTTCCAAATGACTGAACTATCTTTTAACATCCACCTATTTTTAGACGAATCAGTTGCACAAACCCTCAAAAAAAGCCAAATCTTTAAAACCCCCACAATATTTTAAAAACCGCATTGAAACTCCCAAAATATACAAACCCCCCTATCCCAAACGGTAAACAGAAAATCGTGACATCGCGCCTACACAAAACGATAATTGATTCGCGTTCGGTTCTCTGCAGGGGAGTGACAGTACGGCACCGGAAATGACCAATAATAAATTGCTGCTTGTTCTGACACTGTCATATTCTGGGCATGTGAATTGTACAACCCCCTGTGTAGAATCTTCATTGTCCCTAACTGGTGACAGCTGGCTCAATGTCTCGCTCGTCTTTTTCTGATTTATAGATGCGCATCTCTTGGTGTGGGGTCGAAATCTTTCACTAGTCTCCTCATCACTCGTTTAATGACACAGAAAAAAAATATTATTTACGACTCGAGTAAAGATACAAACTTAGGCGAAATAATTTTTTATTATACCATTTTCAGTTTCTTAAAAATTAACAATCACGTCACTGACCACTCAATCATCGAAATCCTCATCTAAACGTTGACTAAAAAATAAAATTAAAAAAACTAAAAAAATTTTTTTTTAAATCATTTACCCGGCCAACCCGATGACTTCAATTAAAATCAACAATATAGCAATACACAATATTGGAAACTCCATTAGATTTACAAGAAAAAACTGTAAAACTGAAGTTTTAATTAATTAGGCCTACTTTCCATTTTCCTACAGAAAATAAATGACAACTCACCCAAATTGAAGTTTATAACTTTGAATCAAGAAAGCTTTAAGAAATTTGATAAACAGGATTTAAATGTAATT
Source organism: Pachymerium ferrugineum (assembly GCA_034686365.1). Taxonomy (NCBI): domain Eukaryota; kingdom Metazoa; phylum Arthropoda; class Chilopoda; order Geophilomorpha; family Geophilidae; genus Pachymerium; species Pachymerium ferrugineum. The sequence goes on along the minus strand of JAQGAS010001308.1, from coordinate 3,831 downwards.
GAAAATGGAGTAGGGTTAAAGGATGTTTACATCCTTGAGTTGAAAAAAAAAAATTAAAAATAGTCGTGAGGTAAAAAAGAGAATATTTCACTTCTCATCCTGAAAGTGACATGATCTGTACTTTAATAAACAATAAAAACGTTGACATTCAAAAATGTTGATGACATCATCATGCATTTGTGACTTTATCACAGTAGGATTTCCCATTAAAAGAGGTCAATGTCGCTAAGAAAAGTTTCTAAATTTGCGGAAATGGTACCAAGGACGATAGTTTCTCAAGATTTGCAAGAGAAAATAGCAACAATCCTTATCTAACAATCTGAGTGGAAAATGTAAATGAATTAGTGAAGCATTCTTTAGATGAAGAGATATTTAATTCGCCAAATAAGGAGGATATAACATTGCCCTAATATGGTTTTTATGGAATGAGTTGTTGAAATTTATTGTTTTATAAAACTCGGTTTCTATTTAATACGCCATTAATGAATCAATAGGAAATTACGGTCAAATTAAAATTAGAATTTCCAGTTTTATGGCACCACAAATATCGTCATAAATTTTCTTGGCATAAATTTCTAGATATTGTAAAATTAAATCTCAAAGGGGTAATTAAATATTTTAATAATTGAATATTATTGAAAAATTGATAAATTCTTTGTTTTAATTTTCCTATCGTTTTAAAATCAGTTTATTTCCATAAATTAATTAAAAGTTAATCCAATAAGTGTGACATTTCTTAAAATGGTTTCACTCACTTTTTGATAGGCTTAAACTAATCCTAGATTATATAAATTAGATTTTTACACACACTTCATTATAGTTACACGTTTGTGTAAGTTATGTACAGCCATATCCAAGGCTAAAACTGGTTTAAATTTAAAAGTTTTAAAAACACCATCAAATTACATGAATAGCCAAATATTCATAGACTAACACAAAAACTTTTCATGTTGCACGTATTAACTTATGATATCCTAGCCTACAGTAGCTTAGCTTAGACATCCTACAGTCTATAGTAGCTTAGCTTAGACATCCTACAGTCTATAGTCTGGTTTGCCTGATCTATATTAGCCTAACATATAGTTTGTATTAACCTAGCCATGCAAACCTATCTTATAGTTAGTTTATAGGGTAGGTTGGTCTAAGCTGTTGGGATCAGTCCTGTCTTGCCCGCTTGTGTATTGGCTATTCTTGGTTGACGGATTCTTGTTGGCTGAGCCTCCGCCTTTGTGTGTGTGGATTACGTCTAACTGTTCGGCATTTTTAGTGTGACTGTCCTATAGGTTTGCTCGTTTGTGTTTGCTGTTGTGGGGGTAGTTTCTTTTGGCTCGGTTGTTTTAGGGAGGTTAGGTTAGTTCTGAGGTTTTTATCAGTGTCTGGTTTGCATTGTTTGTTGTAGCTTGTTTGTTTGGTTTGTTCTTATTTCCTGGTTTTGTATTAGCTAGATTGTTTTTATCTTCTTTGGTTTGGTTTGTAGCCTAGCTTTTCCTCATCGCGTATGACCCTGCTATAGTTAGGCTAGGCCAATATAACTTATCCTACATAGCCTAGCCCATAACCCAAACTATCCTATATAGTCCTTAGCCTTTAGCTTAGATTATTCTATAAGCTATAGCCTACAATAGCTTAGCTTATCCTTTATCCTAGCCTACAGGGGCTTAGCATATCCTACAGTCCATAAGCTATAGTCTATAGCCTAGACCAACCTGGCCTATAGTTCATCTTATCCTATAGGGTATAGCCTAGCCCACTATAGTTAGGCTAGGCCAATATAACTTATCCTACATAGCCTAGCCCACAGGGGCTTAGCATAACCTTTATCCTAGCCTACAGGGGCTTAGCATATCCTTTATCCTATCCTAGCCTACAGGGGCTTAGCATATCCTTTATTCTAGCCTACAGGGGCTTAGCATATCCTTTATCCTAGCCTACAGGGGCTTCGCATATCCTTTATCCTAGCCTACAGGGGCTTAGCATATCCTACAGTCCATAAGCTATAGTCTATAGCCTAGACCAACCTGGCCTATAGTCCATCTTATCCTATAGGGTATAGCCTAGCCTACTATTCTGTAGTCTATAGCCTAAACTATCCTATAAGCTACAGCCTTGCCCTACCTTTAGCCTATCCTACCAGAGCCTCTTAGAAATCAGGGCGTTAAAATGTTCCAAATTTAATACTTAGGGACGTAATGTCCCTTTAGGCTGCTAGGGTGGCACTGTTACTCTTAGGTGGTGCAAAATTGTACTGCATACAGTTTTTACATTTACACCGAATTCTATTCAAACATTGGAACATACACTTACACTGGAAAACCGTACTGTTTGATACCTGCATTTTCAAGAGTGTAACCTATACAGGGAGTCACACGTAATGACATCGTGGCTGTCAATTCACTACAACCTAACTTGAAAGTTGCTGCTAGTTTTATTTTGCATGCTTTTTAAAAGTAAAAAAAAAACTATCTACACCCATCTTTGAATGCATCTATTAATTAAAGAACAACAAAAATCTAAAAACATCTTTAATATTAAACTAGTATAAAACTTGACTACACTTCACCTCCCCACCCCCAAAGAAAAAAAAAACCCGTTAGTCAAGTCCCATAAACCATAGTAGAGAGCCCCTTCACCGTCATTTCTGGCTTTCTTGGTGAAAGTGAACAGATTTTGAATTTTCTCGACTGAAACACACACCCCTATTTGGAGCTCGTGTCTCGTGTCATTTGTTTTCCCATCGGCCCTCACTTCCCATAGCGAAAAGTGACAGTTGCAGAAAGCAAAGAGACAGAGGGAGCCAAAGAGATGGGGTGTGCAACACACTTCCGAACTGCCACCATGGGGAACTTCACGCGCTTCATCTCTGCAGGGGAAAAGGGGAAAAAAGAAGAAAAGGGGTGTTGAAGGCAACGGATAGTTTGCTTGTTGTTGCCACCACCAGGAGGTGCCACTTGATATCCAACAGATCCCAATGCAGTGAAAAAAAAAATATTTCAAACGTGTTTATAACTATGTAAACAAAAAAAGAATTCCAGGCTAAATGTCAAATGAGGGCACTGCTGTCATTTATGCCACGCTCTATTGTGCTAGTCTTTAAAGTGAAGCCCACCTGGGTGGGTGCGAATGGCAGGTGAGCGCCACCGTCCATTAAGACAAAGAGCTTGTCGCACGCGACACTCCCCACCGACCTGACGTTCTCCCCGCCGTGACAGGTGGACAGAGGTCGTCATCCAACGTGGGATCACGAGCAGGTGGTCTTCTCCTATGATCTAATACCCACGCCGCTGAGTGAAGGCTTGCACTAGGGGGCGCCTCAGCAGGGGGCGAGTGACCCCGTCTCGCTCTTTACAACGCAAACACCACTGCGATGAGTGACAGCCAACTCGTGAGCCTCACTGTTTGTTTGCACCCTTCATCCAACATCAAACGCGATTTCAAATCACAAAGGAAATAAAAAAAAAGAGAAGTTTGTTTTCATCGAAAGAACTATTTACTGCTGTTGGGACGAGACGGCGATCTCGTCGCAGTGGTACTCTAGAGACCAATAACCATTGCACACAATTCTCCACAACACATTGTCCCGAATGGCCCTAACTGGACAGTGGCTCTCCCTAGAGGAATCTTCCCATCTTTACAAGCAGCGTCGTTGCTCATCCAACAACAAATCAGTTTGCAACTCACCTCCTTGATTACATTTCACAACTCCAGCTCAAACTGACACCACAATACCCTCATTTATAATTTTGCCGGTTATGGAGTCTTCAATTTTCCCGTCTTTTACATCATTTCCATTCATTCTGTTTGGATATTAGGAGGGGGGGGGGGGGGGGGGGG
>JAQGAS010001307.1:0-21763 GCA_034686365.1 Pachymerium ferrugineum | reverse complement strand
ATATATTTACATGAAAATCTTCCTTACCCAAATAGGAATAAACGAACAATGGGATTTCATATAAAAATGAATAATTTACCAATTTTTTATTTAAAATAAATTAGCTGAATGATAATTTAAAAAAATTTCTTACATTTTTTACAACAAGATTCATTTTTTTCACAGAAGAAAGCCCATTGTTATTTTTTTTATACAATTTTAGAATAAAAAAAAAAGCTGAAAATTTTTTTTGGAGTTTTTTTTTCTTAACAAGGACTAACTATTTATCAAACTCGGTTTATACTTCAGGTTAGTTTTTAAACTTGACAACTAGACATTATTGGCTTATTATTAATTATTATCATTATATATTTATATAGATATAGCAAAAGTAGTCCAGTAAGCATAAAAAGAAAATAAAAATCAACCTTGCTACAAAACTGACACAGTCCTACAAATTAAGAACTATTATTTACTAATTTCACCAGAACTAAATACAAAAACCAACAGTTTTTCACTTCATTTTTAAATATTCTTTTCTCGTTCTTAATCACTTTTAAACTACAATCCCTAGTTGTAAAGAAAAACAAAATCTCAAGTATCTGTACAATTTCTTTGCCATAAAATATATCGGATTTCATCGCAAAGAACTACCACAAAAATATAAAAGGCTTAACACTAGATAAAAACATAAAGACCATCTAGAAACCCATTTGAAAATTAAAACAATTTAAGAAACAAAGACGAAATTGGTTTCATGAAAATGATAAGCTTCACCTTATTTCACACTAAGTTACCCAAAGAAAAAAATATAGACATTTAAATAAAAAAAAAAAAAACCAATTTTTTCCTTACGTTGAAGAAAAAACTTGGTTTAATTTCTAATCCATGATTATAACTTAATTATTTTTTGGTAAATTAAGAGTTTAAGATTAACATAAGTTGGTTAACAACAAACAATAGGAATGATGAGTTTGAAAGTAAATAACTGTAATTAAACAACAAAGTGCAGTTTAAAACTAAAACTATGAACAAAAAAAAGTTCCTTAAAATATTATTTCCTCCTCCTTGCTGCTCGCCGTATCAGCCGCTGTGAATTAGCGTTAGTATTCACATTGGCACTACTAGCAGACATGTTGAAGGGATTCTGATTTCCAGCACTCCTGTAAGAAGGTAAATATTAATTTTTTTAAAAAATACATTTTGTATACTCCTTATAGCCTTGCTTGCAATTCAATTAATTAATTTCAAGCTGCAATGATATTTCTAAGTAGATATTTGGTCTCTAGTTAATACATGGCTGTATATTGACCATTTTTAAGGTATATTTATTGGTCTCATAAAATTGTCAAAGTTTACGCTTCATATATGCGAGCTTTGCTAAGAATATATCACATACCCAAATTGGTTCTGAGTTGGATTCGGCGTATTCGCTCCAAAGTTAAAACTGGGTTGTGTTCCAGCACTAAACTGAAACCCGCTTTGAGTTGTGGCTGGTTGCTGATTGAATTGAAAAGGCGTTGCCGGTTCTGGTTCAGCATTTTCCTAAACAAAAGCAAAAAGACATTTAATTAATCCCATTTCTTAAAACAAAACCAATTTATAACTCAATGCATACTTGATTTCCAGTGAAAGTGAAAACCCCAGCATTGGCCTGGCCGGACCCAAACTGGAATGACGGTGTGGTACTCGGCGCAAACCGATTCGAGGGCGCAGCACCAAAAGCTGGAGTCGACGAATTGCTCAACTGCGGTGGTTGGAACGTCGGTCTCGGTGTCGTTCCAAACCCTGAAAAGCCAATAGCAGGTGGGGCTGCTGTTGCAGTCGTCGTGGTCGTTGCTTGAGTTGTCGCTGGCCGCCCAAACACTGATGCGCTCTGACTACCGAAAGTAAACAAATTGGGCGTCGTAACAGCCGCAAACGTGGACGTCGACGCCGGAGTGGTCGCCGGTGTAACGGCAAACCCCGAACCCGCACTGGTTCCACTCATAATAGAACCCGATGATCCAAATTGGGGGATCGTATTCGCAGTTGTATTTTGCCCGAAAGAAAAGGTGGAAAATGTCGATTTGGCTTCAGCCGTGGTGTTCGCCGTGAACGACGGTTGTGTAGCCGCGTTGCCGAAAAACGACTGAGTAGTAGATGATGGAGGTTGGAGCACTGAAGCCGAACTTGTCGGCGCAAAAATCGAGTTCGTCGTTGTTGTGCCAGAAACCCCGCCCGAGGTGGTCATCATGCCGTAAGCAGGTGCTGTTGTCAGGGTAGTTGAACTCCCGCCGAATAACGGAGAAGGGGCGCCAGTTGCGCCAAACGCTGCAATCTTTGGCGCGCCACTAAACGGTGATTGAAGCGAACTAAACGGTGTCGCAGTCGCTGTTGACACTGGTTGGGAAAAGAATCCAGCAGTGGGTGCCGTTGTTGCTGTAGCTGTCGTTACTGCTGCTGTTGTTGTAGTAGCAATAGTTTGTTGCCCGAATATGGGCATGGTTGGAGTGGCCGTTGATGTAAGTGCGGGATTTAGGAAGGATGATGTTGATGTTGTCAACGCTGGTGTTGACGCGATAGTTGGCTTAATACCGAAATTGACAGTGGAGGTGGAAGGGACTGTGGAAGCTGGAGTTGATTCCAGTGCTTTTAAGAATGGCATAACTGGTTTAGTGTTGGCTGCTGTGGTTAGAGGAATGAATGCTTGGGACGATGCAGGGAAAAGCGATGAGAATGAAGGGTTCGCTTCCTTTGATGTCATCTTCTTCTTGGGTTCCGATTCGTCCTCATCTGAAAATAAAAACAGTTACAGGTGGAATTGTAGTTGGGTGTGTTTAGACTGCTGCTAATGTTTATAAATAAGTAAATGAAAAGATAACTAGTTTAATGATATTACCGTTATCTCGTTTGTGTTTCTCAGCCGTTTTGGCTTCTGGAGTCTTCGGATTGAAGAAGCTTATTTGTTCCGGTTTTGTCGGTGTTACAAACCATGATGTCGGCATCTCTTCAGTCTTCTGATTCCGAATATTTCCACCAAATATAGACAGTGTCTCCTCCGTCCTAGTTGCTGGAATACCAAACCCAGTCGCCTGTTTTTCCGTCTTTTCTATATCTTTATCCATCACCTTGACTTCATCTTCTTTACTTTCACCTAAGATCTCAATTTCTTTTCCGGCATCCGATTCACCTTTCTTTTCAACTGGCTTATTACCGAAACTAAATGTCGGAGCTGTACTCGTATCTTGTGCAGAGATGCCGAAAACGAAAGCACTGCCAGACGTAGTAGTCGTAGAAGCGACAGAGGTGCTTGATGGTGTCGAAGTAGCAAAACCGAATTTAAATCCGGACGTTGTGGAGGACTCGCTTGTAGTCGCCAATTTAAACCCGCTGGTTGATGATTCTGAATCAAATTTGAATCCACCGGTCGCTGATGGTACAATAGAACTAGTCGAAACTCCCAATTTGAATCCAGCAGATGGCGGCGCAGTCGCCGGTTCAGGCGCGAATTTAAACGCTGAAATTTAAAAACCATTAAAAACTATCGTAAATTTTTTCAAATAAGTTACTTACCAGGCGCCGCCACTGCTGGTTTGGATGGTGCTGTAGTTCCCGGACGTGGCGTTGTACAAGCAATGCAAATATTATCTTCAGGTTTATTTGACACCATACAAGTGTCGCATTCCCAATTCCCGGACTTCATTTTAAATTTATCACCGAACGAATTAGAAGGAGTAACGGCCGGTTTTGCAATAGTCGAGGGTGTCGGTGTTAATTTTGCTTCTCCACAAGCAATGCATTTAGTAATTGTCGGTTCGTTAAAGACACAACAAATCGAACATTCCCATTTGTTTGAAGGGGTTTTGAATTTATCACCAAAATCCAAGATGGGTTTTGGTAAGCTTCCCGGTTTTGAAGTGTCACAACTGGCGCAGTTTGTTCTCGAATGTGGGTTGTTAATTGAGCATTTGGGACATGCCCAAGTTTCCTGTTTTTGAGTTTGTTCTTTGGGTTTCCCTTCACCAATTTTATCTAGAAATATAAAAAAGTTGTCAGATTTAAGTTTAGAAAAAAAAATTCAATATTTATACTTGGTTCTTTGTTAGATGTAGATTTTTTAAAGAAATCCATTACACTTCCGGTTGTTTTCAATTCTTTTGCAGGACCTAAGATCCCCGATGGACCATCTACCAAAATAAAAATAAAAAATATTCGTTTGAGGGGTTGAGTCAATTCTTCCGTCTAAAAACAATATTTACCATCGAATCCATTTTCTTTCTGTTTCAGTGGTTTAGTTGCAGGCTCAGCCATGGCATTTTTGAATGTAAAATTACTTTTTTGAGCAACATTAGTTGAAACTCCTAATGGTTTTGGTGGTTTACCGACGGGTTCAGAAACACTCACCACCAATGGCGAGCTAAATACAAACTTGACACCCTATATTTAAAAAAAAATTATATATTGCCCATTATGTGAAAATTTATAGAATTCCTACGTCATCTCCTTCCGAGGCCGATTTATGCATTTTCGCTCCTGCGACATTAGGTGGAGTTGAAAAAGTGATAAACGGTGATGACATTTTCTTTTCGGTCGCTTTGACCGTCGGATTTTTAATCAAATCAAAACTGAACGTTGGCAGCGTAGAAATCGGGAGTGGAATTTGCGGTAAATCTAAAGGCTCTTCCATTTCATCCTCCCGCTGTTTGCTACTGTAATGCATGGTTTGTCTAGTCCTCATTTTCCGCGATTCAGGCAACTTATTACTGTAACCAAAGGATTTAATTTATAAAAAAAAACCCAAATTAAGAACTCTCAATTGCAAGATTACGATTGCTCCGAAGATGATGCCGAAGTCCATCCGAATGCGGGTACATCATTTTTCGGGTTGTCGCTGGCATCCTGCCAAAAACAGTTACGTATTTTAAATCAAAAGCCCGCACGCAGCATAGACGCTTGTTTAAATTTGGCTCAAATAAACACATGTGCACACCCGCCAGACGAGTTTCTCGGAACGTCGCCCAGGACGACGTTGTGAAACCCTCAAGTTCGGTTTTAATACCTTCATTTTTGGATCTTCAAGACGAGGTTGTTTTCTTACACTCTTTGGTGTATGTATTTGAAGTCTCGTGGCCGGTGGTCCTCGTCTCAGAGGCTGCCAATATAAAAATACATGGACTTAATAATCTTAAAGCTTTGAAAGTTAAATTTCTTACAAGACTGCCACTTGGATCCGGACCAGTTAAATTTGGTCTTCTTACAGATGTACGCTAAGAATATCGGATAATTTAAAATTAAATTATTTTCATTTAAAATTTATTATAATTAAAAAATGTAAATAATTCTTAGAATTTTAGAATTCTAAAAATTTCGTTCTTAGAATTTAATTTTTACTTCCTTTAAAGTTATAAAATTTTGAATTTTGATTGATAAAATTTTTGATTTTTCTCACATTCAACAAAAACGGAGAATCCACAAAACTGATTTTATTGCCTGGTATTTTTTTCGCGTCCTAAGAAGAAGGAAAAAAATTAAAAAAATTACTTTTCACTCAAAATATTCAAATCCAAAATAATTATCTTTTTTTTTTTTTTCTACCATTAATGGTGTTGACATTTTTTCCAACGATTCAAGAATTTTTTTCGCCGTTGAAGTTAGCCCATCTACATTATCAAAATCATTGTTCGGGTGTTTAACCCTAACTTCAAGCCGATTCGCTTTCGGCGGTGCCTATAAATAGAAAATGTGAATCAACGGAGAATAATTTTACATGGTAAAAATCAAATTTCCAGACTTACAGTGTACGGCATAAAAGACTGATATTTATTTCGCCGACTAGCTGAGGCACCACCAAATGATGTTGGGCCAGAGTAAAATGGTGATGAAATCAATGATTCGTTTAAAATAGATCTGTCATTCTGAGCAATACATAAAAAAAAATTTTAATTTTCATTCATCAATAAATAACTTAAATTCATTCTATTTCAATATTTATTTAAATATTACCAAAGCAGGATTTTGAAATGCCTCAATATTAAATCTGGGTTTCTTGCCAGGCGCACTTGGCTGCGGCTTTGAATGCCGCATTGCAGACGAAGTCCGCGCGTCGTTTGACCAGATGCGATTTTCACTCGGCGAATTCATGTCAGTAACTTAAAAAAAAGTCATAATAAAAAGTCAATAAAGATGATTATTTTTCTATAATATACCAGAATTTCTTCTAATTTGATCAGGCGTGGAAATAAAAGGACCCGAATTTGTTTCTTTAATACTAGTCCTATTGCCGATATTGTTAGGAGTTTCCGAATGAAGTGGTGGTCTTGCAGCAGGCAAACAACTCCCTTTTAATTTCTCAGATAATTGACGAAGTGACGATTCGTTCAGCTGAAGAATTTCTTTTTGATATTCCCGTCTGTCCGGATGAAGTATCATTGAGGAACAACCACTTGTTGAGACCGATGTATCACTGCATTCCGACCGATTATCTAAACATTACATTTCGTATAGCATTAAACATATTTTTTTTAAGAAATCAAATTTAGTAAGACTTTTAGGCAGATGGAACAAGTAAAAGATGTAATTTTCAATTATTGTAGACCTTAAAGGATAGTACAAAATTATGCGAACACAAAGTTCTAAGCATACATTTAGCAGTTAATTCCATTACCTAAAAACCTTAATAAACTTGCAATACTCTGAATACTTACCAGATACGGGTTCCTTAACACCAGCCGAAAGCAAATGAATATTGGACGGCGGCGCGCAATCAGATTGCAACGAAAACGAATTTTCATTTCTCCTGACTTGTTCATTTTCTGACCATTGTGGAAATTCATTGCTTATCATTGACTGCGTGTAAGCACCTGAATCATTACTACCCTCGGGTGCTGTTAATTCATTACGAGACGTTGCCGGTACAACTCCACGAGGCCACGATTTTAAACCTCCTAAAGACGGATTAGTATGTCGACGACTCGATGATGGGTGAAGGAAATTATTTTCATTTGTGTGTGATGGTCTTAATGATGATTCTTCCCTTTTTGTATCCCTTTCAACGTCGTCTTCAATGTGATCTCGTGGTTGTGAGGTAGAACCAACTGCGGTCAAATTCTCTTCGCTTTTCCATTTCATAAAATTTGGCATCCATGTGGGAACGATGATACTGGCAACTGTATCTGTCACTCGACGAAAAATTGACTAGAAAAAAATCAAATTTCACATTAAAAACATTTTTTTAACCCCCAAAAAAACGCGTTGTTTGCTCCCCAGTGCAACAAAACTCGACATGAATACGAATATCGCACGCTAAATTACACCACCAGGGGAGAGCCAATTTTTTGTCCTAATTCTTTAACCACCTCTTGCTGCTTCTTTGTCCCATCATTTGCCCTTAAACTCGCGATCTACATTCAACTAAAATAAATAATAAACAGTTTAATCAATCCCGTTTGTGTAAACCTATAATCATTTTTCGGCGGGGAACCGATTTCAAATTTACGACCTTGGACTTTGGTTAGGCTTAAAACAAATGGCAATACTAGGGGCACCATGAGGCGATCTTTTTTTTAGTTGCCTATTGCTTCATACTGACCTTGTTCTCGGCGTTGATTCGACTGTAGGGTTTATTTCCGTGATTTCTTTTAGTTCTTAACTTTCCTCCGCCTCCAGGTTCAATGGCCATTTGTTATGAAAACTGATCACGAAATAACGATCTTGGAAACGGCATCAAGACGAACACATTGCCATCTTGCATGAAAAGAAAGATGGCGGTAGAATCAGGCTGTTATCATTGGTTGATCGGGCTGTGACGTAAATGACCCAGTTAATTTGTTGGGAAGAAGCCAAACCTTGAGAGTTTGTGACGTAGATGAATTTGTTATCAGTTCCCATTTAAATCTCGATAAAATTTTGATAATTTTTCTAATTCAAATCAAAGTGAGCAACAATTAAACTTATCGTTTAGAAATGTTTGTTGTGTTTTTACGATTAGATTTTAGCGGTTCATTGAGAATAAATACAAATTTCAGTGGAAGTAGTAATAAATAATGCGCGTAGCCACCACTAGATGCCGTAAGTTATCAGCTGTAATTAAAAGGCGCTGTTATATAATAGAAATTTACCACACTGCGTAATTATAATAACTCGTTTCGCCTGAAGTTTATGTATTAATTAAAAATATAAATCACAATGTTTTAAATAATATAAAGGGTTTCCAAGTTTTTATTACGAAAAAAGTACACAAGAATAACAATCTACAATTTAAAAAAAATTACTTCTAGTTTAATAACAATAAAATATATAAAATTATCTTTACGCAAGATTCAAAATTGGAATCGGCATTTCGGTTCAGGAATGTTGGAAATTCACAACTGGCAGAGTTCTTACTATGATAAACAGGACGGGGAAAATTTCTTAAACTTAAAGTTTATCTAATCAAAAGCCATCAATATTTTTAATCCAATGAATTTGTTCTACGAGCTTCAATGAAAAAAAAAAAATCTTATAACATAAATAAAAACTGACTAATGAATTTCTAAGTAGTTCTTACTCCAAGAGGTTTTCTTTTTACAACAAATACATCAAAAAAGTAAAACTCGTATTCACGACAAATAAATTTTCCATGTACTACGAAATTATTTAAAAATTAAAATATTTTCTCTCTCAAAGTTTCTGTAACCGACAATGACTTGTGTTGAATTTCCTTTCACTTTCAGTCAACAAGTTTTTAATTTCATCATCTGAAATATTTTAGGCCACACACAGTCAGGAACTTCTCAATAAACAACTCAGAGTCCAACACGGCAATGTGAGCAGCTCGACCTATGAGCGAGTTTGGAGTATTGGGCAGTGCATGATGGACATCATATCTAATGAAAGTCATGTCTGTTTTCATCAACGCTGGCTCCAGTAAGTTGTGAACCATTTCCCTATAAGCAGTGCCTAAAATAACAATTTTATCAATCTTTGTTCTCTTTTTAAATTGTCTTATTCCTACCTTGAATAGTTATATCTTTTAATGCTGCTTTACACAACTCTATTCTGGCTGAATGAATCGGTACGTAACGATCTTGCGATGAACCGAACAGTAAAACATTTTTGAAATGTGCTAACCCTAAACGCAACATGAATATTAGCATAATTAATTAACAGCAGTCAATCAGAATCATTGGAACGGAATACACAGGATTTTAACACACTTTTTCAATTATTTAGGTGTTTTAAGCATCGTATATTTCGCAAACTGAATTCAATTCTAGAATCCACATATAGGCTAGTTATAAAATGTCTTTACCTGGCTTTTGGCTCAGTTTATACAAAAACGTCTGCCTTAAATTCGGGGCGTCTTTCATTGCTAGTTGAAGAAGTGAACCAGACTTCTTCCACTTCTGCATGAACCACATTCCTAACAAAACAACAATTTTTAATTATAATTATAATTATAATTACGCAGCACGTATTTCTTACCCATATTTACAAGGCCACTATTATTGTACAAGGTGCCTAAATGAGGTCCAGATAAAGAAAGAAATGTGTGTAAATGGCTTAGCCAAGGTTTCATTTCGGGCCTTGTTAAAGCTGAACGAATTATTATGTTACCCAAAGAATGTCCGATAAAACTAATTAAAATATATTAATAAAATTATTTAATTCTCTAATAATAATGATATTAAAAAACCTGATTTTGGACGGATTAATGCTGTACATTTGGATGTGTGAAATGATTTCTGATATTAGTTTATCTGTCATTGTCTCGAAATCAGAAAATGTATCCCCCTATAAAATACAAAAGTAGATATTTTTAAATCTATATAAGGTTCACTTCAATGACAGAACGTGTCGCTGTTCCTAACCAATAGAATTAAACTAATTTAAACAACCCGCACTGTGAATGGTCAAAACAATTAAACTAGTTTATTTCTATTGGCCAACTGGTGACACTCTGCATTATAAACTGAAACGTTTTAGGGTTCACCTGATTGTGTTCAGACATAAGAAAATCTAAATTTGAGCCTGGTAAACCTAACTCCAAATAAGTTTTCACCAAGCGAAGATCAGCACTATTGCCTACATAAAATAAACTAGCATTAATAAATGTACAACGTGCAAATGGTAAATATTTTATACCATCTAAACCATGAACGCAAATGACTAAATGAAGGCCACTGCTGTATGCTATCCTAAAATCTTCGCTGACATGAAAATAAGGGATTGTCGATGCCAACGTAGGGAAATCACTTTAATAAGATGAAATTTTTTTCTAGTCACTTAAAACTGTTATATAATATAAATAAGACTATGAACACAAACACTACGATCAATAATGACAAAAATAAACACTCTTTAAAGCTGAAAACCAACGTAAAACTTGGTCTGTGTTCACCCGATATGTTTATTTTTAATCTTCTAAATTCCATTTAAATAAATTTCTTTAATCTCTAGAATCCCCTCACCTGTAAAGCATTGCAGAGCTCGGCAGCAGACCTTTGAAATCTTCTTTGGATTTTAAGAAACTGCAAACAAGTTTTAAACACATTGGTTTTCATAACAAAATTAAAAATAAACGAGACATACAATAAGAAATACAGAACAGGCTGTGCGTCAACCCATTCTGGTATTCCTACTAAATTCCAATAAAAATTGTTTCATACCTGCTACATAAATGATCCACCATGTTTGGTATGGCACTACAATTAGGAAAGTTTATCACGTAAATAAAAACACAAATATTTCAAAATTCCAACTACCTCACAGAATTACTTGCTCCACTATCCCCATCGTCAGCCGCCTTCGTCTCCCCATCATCCAACTCCCATCTAAAAAACTCTTCTGGGGAACAAACCTTCCCATCCGAGCGCCTCCTTACAGGCGGCGGTGGAACTGCAAACTCCTTCGAACTCTTTGGAGTCTTTACATCCTTCTCATAATCGACACAATCAGTCAGCATCTCAAACAACGTACACTGAGCATCCAAATACGAACTCCTCACCCCATCTCTATCAATAGATTTTAAAACACTCGTAATATACTCCTCGCGATCACAAACACATTTCGATGTCGCTTCTTTTGCATCGCTCTTTTCCCTGCAACGATCCACCGGAGCATTCTTCCCTCCTTGAACGTCCAGCTTATTATTAACTCTCTTACACTCCGCTATCGCCTCTTTAATAATCCGCTTTCCATTCTTCTGAGGCGGATCCCTGAATTCCTCTGGCGGTAAATGAATCTCTTCATAAATATGATTAGTCACAAGATTTCCACTGGTCGGCGTCCGCCCGTGACTCATTTTACTCGACTCAACCGACGATGAAGATCTGCGTCTCCCGTCTTCAGGGAGACTGGCCAACCCATCAGTACTCAAGTCGCTATTGCAAGTAGTTGGCGAGTCTGCGCAATGCTGATCTCGCAAACTGGCAGCTTCGGCTAAAGTTGACGTCAACTCACTCAATGCTGACGTCGTGTCTTTTGTAATTGGAAGAATTTCCTCAAGTGATTGACTATCAGTCGCATCGGTGATAGTCTCCGGTGACCGATCCATTAAGCTAGTCGATGGCCAGGACAAATTATCGTCCAATGGAACAGGGCTGGAAGCAAGATCGGGCATCGATTCGCTGTTCCCATTAGCCTCGGATTCGCTATAAGGACCGACAGGAAAATTCGGCATCGACTTGGCCCCGTGAAAGTTGCAGCTGTGAACTTTTCTATGATTCGATGAAGGTGCTGAGAGTTGTCTCGGTAAGGACAAGTGCGCGGTTAAGTTTTGTGGCATACTGATGCTTTGTTCGAGTTTCTTGTAACCGGTTAAGACGACCGATTCGACGCTTGAGTTGAGTGATGGGTTCGCGTGATCGTTCATAATCTGGCCGGTTCCGTTGTTTTTAAGTAAGTGAACTCTGCCCAATTTAGTTCGCAAGCGGTTTTTGATCGATTTCGGACTGACAGCTCCACTGATCGGCGTTGAACTTGAAATGACGTCATTCGGTATTAAATCGAGTTTTAAGTTGGACCGTAGATTATCGGCTGGAACGGGTTTCGTCATTTGTTGCTCCTCGTCATCGTCGCCGATTTTTTCCATTGCTGTACGTGTTGAGAGGAGCCACGATGCTACGGGGCCGGATATAGCTGCTAATGCCGCGTTCATGTCGGCGTTTAGTGACCTGCTTTCTTTTATCCCTTGACGTAATAAGTTTGGGTTGGGTGGTCGTAGTAAAAAAACGTCATGGATGCTCGGCCGTGGCGGTGGTTGTAGACTGTGGTGTCTTTCGGACTGCGTTGATCGTTTTTCCCGTAAATTGACACTGATATCGTTTATGTTGACACCAGGGTCAGAGTGGCGCCCGGTTTTGGATAGTCGTCGTGTCGGATGATACTGATCTTCGAATATTATGGGAAGCATGTCGATACTGCCGTCCATGTCGACGCATTCTACAGCTAGTGGAGGTAACATGGAGAAATAGCGGGACTTTCTAGTAGCTTCAGCTATGATTTGGTAGTTCTGATAGCTAATAAAAGAATTATTATCATTTTTGTGTTTGCTTGAATTTTATTTTCGTACCCAGCATCAGAACAACTGAGCAACGCATGGCTCGGATGCTCGATAACGAAGAAGCCTTCAGCGAATCGTTTAACCTATACAAGATGAAACAAATGAATTACAAGGGATTAAGACTGCTTTTTACAATTTTATTTAATTTCCACTTTGCCATTTGTTCCTTTCAATGAAAAAGCAAACATTCTTCAAATTTTTTTCAAATATTATCAACCTTAAGCAAGAAGAATAATTCATGTAATTACCCTTTGCAAATGATGTTCCCTCGCTAAACGTTGTCTGATGCGCTCCTTTAAAGTAAACACTTCAAGAAACTGTTGCCACAGTATAATATTTTCAGCGCATAATTGAGCAATGTCACTGTTTGCAATTGCTATTAAATCGTCTTCACTTTCCACGTTCTGCAACAGAAATTTTTAAAACAACTTAAAAATTAAAAACTGAATAATTTAAAATAAAACTCAAAACAAACGACACAAAATAAACAATAAATCGCATGCAATTTCATGCTACACTCAGAGAATTTTACCCTTAATTCCGAACGTTTACGACAAGAAACGTGTCTCTTGCGATTCTTTTGAGCATCCTGATAGCAAAATAATTATTCAAACACCTAAACAATCCACGGTTTTAACGTGCGATATGTAAAGAGAATTTTCTCACTTCAATAGCGAAATTAACATAAAAGTAAAACTCCATTTATTGATCTTTTAATTTCAGACTGACATTGAGTAATGTGAAGAATAACGTCATTTGAATGACTAACATGAAAACCCCATTTGGAGTGAAGGTCAAGAAGTGAGTAAATTCCATTTAAAACATTTCCACAATAGAGAAAAGTAAAGAAATTAACAAACCTTTGTAGCTTCACTTAAATTATGCAGCCGTGAGTAACAGTCAGTTGACTCTTTAAAAAAATTACAATTTTAATAATTCGTAATAGAATATCAAATAAAAATGTAATATTAGTTTTTGAACTTTAAATAATTTTACTTTAATAAGTTTAAAAAAAATTGTTTGACGTGTCTATTTATTATTCATACCAATTTTAAGTTGCTGCCAAGGTGGTAACAACTTCATATACGTCTGTAACTGGGCTTGAAGGTTTTCGTAAGCTGTTAATAAGACACTGCAAATTTCTCGATGTACTTGTCTCGCATGGTTTAGGCGTACATTTGATAGGCCACTACTTTTGGAACCCTGAAAAATATAATTTAAGTATATTTTATTAAAAATAAGCCGCAAACAAGGTTAAGTGTTTAATAATAGTGTAAGTTTAATCTCTATGAATTTAGCTGTATTTATATTCATGCGTCTCCTGTTTGAAAAATGGCTTACTTTTTATTGGAGAGTTTTATTTAAAGACCAGTGTAGATCAGTCTTCATAAATAATTTATTAATTAATTTCTTGCATTTAAAAAAAAACAAGTTTCGGCTGAATAGTTTTGTTATTGAGTAATAACATTTTTAATTTTGAGATTGATTGCCCCTTTAAAGTTGGCAATTTCCAACTTACTTAATGGCTAGGCTGTCTTTTTTATTTCAAGTGTGTTTGTTTAAACAAGTTATAACTAAAACTTATATACGTTTCTTGTTTACTTTCTATGCCTTTTTTCAAACCGCTACTGTTATTGCTGTATTTCTTTGGCAAACTTTACTATTTACAGGGCTGTTCCTGTGTAACTAAAAGTTTAGTTACAGTTAAAAATTAATTTACCATTTCTTACATAAATTCGGTAACATTGCCTATTTACATTTAACTCTGAAGGTGGGCAACATCTAATTTAGGAAAAATTAACTTGAAATTAAAAGTGGTTATTAATCAGGTACAACTAAATTTAAGAAAGACTCTCCAATAAACCGTGACCAATTTTAAATTGCTTAATGGATAAGCAATAGATGAATTCAGAAAAGACAGCTAAACTTATTGCGCATTTTGCTATTTGAATTACTAGCATTTAGTGTTTTACGGCTGTTTTTTTCCCCTCAAAGTATACTTACACTTCCACCAAACAAAACATTCTCAATGGATGGTGCTTGAATTTTATTGTTGATACGAGGGCTGTTAAGCAACCAACCTCCGGGCCTGCTTGGTTTTGAAGTACTGGAAAAATAGAAAGAAACTTTTAGCAAACTAAACATCATAAATTTTTAAAAACTTCAAAATTTTTTATCCGCAAAGCAAAAAGGATTCTATTCATTCACATTTTGCTATTTTAGATTTATATTTGTGGGAAGGAGTAAATAGAAAGAATTATTATTTGATAGTAGAGACAAAGAAAAATTGCATTCATTTGAAAAGCTTAAGGCACCAAAACTAAAAATTGGAACGAGTTCAGCAGCAATAAATTTCAATTCAATTCAAATCACTTGATTTGAGTGATAAGAGTGATCAAGTAAATTGAATGGAGAGGATTGGGTAACATGCAACTGGAAAATATATTTAAAATATAAGTAAATTATTTGGGTAAATGAAAATTAAAAAAAAAAAAGATGGCAGCCAACATACAATCAACTCACCAACTTTGCACAAGGTACAGAATACTCTTCCTTTTTAAAAGTGAGAAGCATGCGACAAAAATATGAAAATGTAAATAGTTACAATGAAGCAGATGAGACAAGATACACAAATGAGCACAAATTGATGTCACATTTTATAGTTTATAAAAGTGTTA
The DNA here is from genome assembly GCA_034686365.1 of Pachymerium ferrugineum. Taxonomy (NCBI): domain Eukaryota; kingdom Metazoa; phylum Arthropoda; class Chilopoda; order Geophilomorpha; family Geophilidae; genus Pachymerium; species Pachymerium ferrugineum. Next base: position 6,583 of record JAQGAS010001307.1, on the reverse strand, counting down.
TATAAAGCAAATAGTGTACAGTTATTAACTGTTGTGTTATGAAAAATTATAAGCTGAAACTGAATTCTAAAAGTAAATCATTGCATTTAACAGAAATAAGCTCATATCAAAAATTAACAAGAAAATATTCTGAAATAAAGATAAATATTTTATAGTTTTATGTAATGAAACTTCTGCATAAAGTGAAGAACTTATAAAATTTTTATAAATTTTAAGTTACGTAGAGGTTAACAAAGTTTGCTAAAGTTGTGTTAAAAATGACATGTTTTCCAGGATGCACAGAAACTAAATCTCTTGTGCATCCAGTAAAACTTCAAAGTTAAAGATAAACTGCAAACTCCTCGTTAACGCAAGTTGATATACAGAGCTTACGTTGCAAATAACTTTCGAATGATTTCAATTCTAAAACTCCAAAAGGGGAAAAATAGTTGGACGCATTTTGCAATTTTATGAGTAGCAACTGCTCTTTGAAATTAAGAGTCATTTACATGATTGTCTTCTTGTTATTAAGTTTTTGCACCTTATTGCTGAAATTTATTGCGTATATTTACTTAATGTAAGGTTGGTGCACTGCTACTAAACTAGCATGTATCGTCACAGAGATAGCTGATAGATGAAAATAATCAAAGAGGATTGGCAGGTGATGATGTAACCCCTTTGAACAAACAAAATGAAGATTCAAAGTACGTGTACTCATGCATTGAATTGAACTATGTTGATCTGGTCTGAAATTGGAAAAATAAAAATTTGCAAATTTATTTATAGATTGTTTTTGTTATTGAAATTATAATGAAGCAATTCACCCGAAGTTTTGATCCGTAAACCACAACTCCACGATCAATTGAAAATCAGCACGTTCGATGGTTTCCTCAATCTGAAAAAAAAAAATTACAAAATTAGGTGGCGAACATGAGCTATCATCAAATATTAAGCGTCGTGTGAATTATGTATTGCGCACGTAAGTCAGTCTGTGCCAAAACCAACTTTTATTATTGACATTAACAAAATGAGAGATAATTACATCTTCTAATAGATTAAAATTCATTTAAATTTACCAAAACTTTTAAAAATGTTTCAATAAGAATTTACAAATTAAAAACTTGTTAAATCTCACATAAAAAAAAATACGACAAACACATCTGAGGTGAAGTATTGATTGCCCAAACCTCATCACTCAACTCAATAAAATTGCTAAGCAACATGAGAAACTAGAGGAAATAATTTGATGTACAGTCTTCTGCATTTTGTTTCCTTATCCTTTAATACATAATAAAGGAATAATTAAACCTCTACGGAAAAAAATGCAATCGATATTTTTATCCCAATTAATTCGCGTAATAACCCTGACAATTAATCTTTATGGTGTTTATTTATTTAGAAAGTATCTCATTCATTTTTCAAGTATCCCTATTAGCCAAGAAACACTTAAAGAGGCTTATATCTTGTCAAATGTCTTGATGTACAGAAAATGTCAGACTGCTAACTGGTTCAGTAATAATAGAAGCATATTGAATATGTCTGTCTTTGAAATGTCAGATGTTGGTAAATTGCCAATAACTGATGATTGTGCCTTATACCATTTATGATTCTTTTTTCATAGTGAAACAAAAGTTTGACTTAAAGTCTAGTCAAAATATATTGGATATTGGCTACTCACAGCAGACTCTTTTCAGCTACCAATAACACTGAAGAAGTTACAAAGCGATAGACTGGTGTACGTGTTAAGACTAGACTTACAACAAAAGATGTGACTTTTAGTTGTTTTTAACACTTTTAGTCACACTAATCTTCTCAATTTCTACACAATTATTATTATGTGAGTGTAATTGCTGTAATCTTTATACACCAAAGTGTTGCAGGATTTCAACTCTAATAAACTTGTAAATGTAAGATTATTTACTTGGCTGACTGCAAAAGTTACTTACGTTTAAACACAGTTAACTGACCTTGTAAAAGAGTTTATAGTGGCTAATTTAATTTTTAAACTGTAATCATTGCCATTTTTAAGGCTGAATACACATTTCCAGTTTACTAATGCAGTATAATAAGTCATTCAGTAGACATATAGCCTTACAAAAGCTTCAAGTCTAGGTAAGAGTCATCTGCTACGACATTTTGATTGTTTTCAAGTAATCTATACTTTTTGATTCATTTCAATACTTTATAATGTAATATTTTTCATCATCTTCCCCTGTTCGATTCCATTTATCAATCTGCCATAAATCAACCACTTAAGGTACTTGAAACAATAAATTTAAACTACCAATTCAAAAAGGAAATGCTATTTAAGTTTCATTATCACTTATTTCATATCAGATACTGAATCTCAGATATGGCTGAATAAATTCTCAACCAAAAAACACTGTAGAAAGAAGAAAATAATTAGTTCAATTCAGTTCAAACTAATTCATGAATTTAATAAATAGCAATTAAGTTTAATTCAAGGATCTAGAAAATTTACCTTATGGCTGTCAACAATGATGTGCACTTTAAACAAGGCCACATCATCCAAAGTGACTTCTTCATTTCTGTACAGAATTTGGAATGTTTTGCTTACTGCTGCTCCATTGACTACACACGCTGGGAAAACCAATTCAGTTTCTAAAGAGAGAAAAAAGGGGTAAAAAAAGAAAAAAATTTAAAGTAATTTAAAATGTAGAGAGAGATAAAAATTGCATGTGGGATTGTGTTGCACCTACTTTAACAAGAGAATTTAGTGGGAGATTCTTGAAGAATTTAAATCCTTTAAAGAATTGTAGGGTTTAAAGGGGCCAAGTATTTTATTAGTTGCATTTTTTTTTTGCTTTGTGGGAGCTAATTTAATATTTATTTACAAATTCTTAGGATATTTAAAAATAAAAGTCAGATAAAAATGTTATCTTCAATTTAATATAATATGTGCACTAAGTTTTAATCCTTAATAAAGGGTGGGATAAGGCGTAATGAATAATTACTGAGATTGTGTTCAAAAAGTCATTAGGTGATAGTGGGAAATTGATTTGGCATATTCTTCAAGTTTCCACTTTTTATGACCTGATATAAATAGAATAATTATCATTTCAGCTGAATCGCTCAATTATAACAACAGTGTTATTTATGGGAGTGTGTACACTTGGAATTTGAAACTTTTAAATCTCTAAAGAGATTATTTAGATAAGAGGATTTACTACAAAAATAAAACTTACTTGGATTTTGTGGTAGAGATACTTCAATTTTCACGGGAAGTTTTGGTGAAACTTTTAGATAAGTTCGAATTTGATAAAACCTGCAATCAAATTTAACATTTGAAAAAATTCCAATTCTTTTGAAAATTTCAAAACTCCAGATTTGAAAAACAAATAAATACAGCAAGGAAATTGAAAACACCAATAAAAAAACCTAACAGTTAATACCAAACGCAGCTATAAAAACATTTATGACCCATCATTAATACCAACATCAATTTAAAAATCATTTCCAAAATAAATAAATAAAAAAAAATCATAATGCTTCTCACCCTCTTTGGAATAAATCCACGTTGTAAAATTTATAAAGTTCCACCGAAAACTCTACAGTGGCTTGCAGTTCCCCCATTCTCACACCAAGTATCGCGAGTTACGGTGTGAAAAGCAGAGAACACGAGTCCACAAAACCCATTTGTCAATATACACATGGGGTTCAGGTGTTGATTCATAAACGAACCGCTTCATTTGCACACGTGAGCTTTGGGAAGAGAAAATTCATAATAAGATTAGAAAAATGCAAAATCAGTTTATGAATAGTAAACTGAATTTGTCTGCATTATATATATTCACCGAAAACGCTAACTCGATGAGCTCCGATCCATCTCGTACTACGTCTTCTTTGAAACGAGTTCAGAGAACCATTGCAAAATGAGCTAGAAACAGACCGAAGTTTTAATGTTATGCGGGAAAGTGATATCGGGGGTTGGCATATTAAATCTCTGCGTTTGAGTGACCGAGTTTTGAGCGTTAAAATCGCAGCATAATTTATTTTTTGGATAAAGTTAAATTTGTGCGATCGTCATAATGTTTTGACTGTGAATAATACTTGACATTTGGTCAGTTATATATAAGCAAGTTTTGGGCTGGTTCTAGTTTGCATTGGATCGATAGCGACATCGTGTGGTAGGTGGCAAAAGCTTTGCGCGGTATCTAGGGACAGATTGCGGAATGAGATTACATAGCGTATCTCTCAACTTGTCAGCCGGATGGATGAACATTGATTTAGTTTTTATTCGTCGGGTTTTTGCGTGAAATTTAATTTTTTGGTTTTATGACATTTAAGAGATTTTTTTCTATTTCTTCGCTCAGGATTATATTACCTAATAAACGTCTTGTTTACAATTTTTACGTAACTTGTTGTTATGTAATTATTTCGTAATAAATTAAAAGTGAATGTCAATTAATCTATAAATAAACTTTTGAGAAATAAGTTTTCTCGACAAAAAATTAAAACTAAAAAACTTTTTTTTTTTTATGAAAGGTCTTTAAGATCATCGATTTAGAACATTTAGTACTGTAGTACAATTTTCGGATGTTATTCACCATTTTATCTGTGGTGTGAAACTTCCATCATAAATTCCAAGTCAATGGCACAGCTTTGAATCACAAGTTTAATAATTTCCAGAAAATATATTAAAACCTCATTATAACGAATCTTCTAATTAATATTTTAGTTTTGTTACATTAACATTTTTCATTAATCCAAATCAGCAAAAATCACAATCTATCAAAACTAGATCAATGATAAAAGTAACACAAATTAGTGAAAATTCGTTATACAGAGGTTTTCATTTATTAAAGGAATTTTTTTTAATATGGCTACTAGGCCCTAATTTTGATATTTACCCAATAGTAGTTGGGTAGTGGTGACCTTCGTTTTGCCCTCTGATGGATTGGCTAGATGTAAGTTGCAAATATTAAAAATGAAAATCACTTAAAAATGATATGTAAAGGAAGTCAATTTTCAAAAAAATTTAAAAAGAAAAATTCAATTTCCGTGAAATGTATTGACTAACATCCCAATTTACAACTGAATCTAATTGATTTCATGAGATTGAAGAAAATTGATTTGGCACAACTATTCCTATCATTTCATGCACAATTCATGTTTTGCGTGGCTTCAAGGTGATTCCATATTTTGACCTGAAAACTGGAGAGGAAAACATCGATTTTTTTTTTCCCTCCTTTCACCAATCCATCTTCTGTTTCTATAATCAGAACTTTGGGGTCGTAACCTAAAAACACACAAACGTAATAGCTTTGATTATTTTCATTGTACAAGTACTGTGAAACCATTGAGCAAATTTCACATTATACAGATTATACAGATTAATGTAACAGAGATTTTATAATAAACAATTATAAAATGTTTTCATGCTATATAATTATATGAAAATTTCGTAGGAATTTTGATGGTATCATAATACATAAAAAATTATTCTCTTTTTCTCCGCTAGATGGCAGCAGTTTGTCATATGAATTACAAAAATTAAAGTAAATTTGTTATTCTTGTTAACTTGTCCATTACTATTTCCGATTTTCTTAGTTATTTTTGCTTTTTCATTGTTAAATAAATTTATTAGAAAAATGGTATTTGATGTAATAAAAAAGTCGATTGTCAAATATACTTTAAATCTATACGTATTACAAATAAGTTATTAAGTTAAATAAGGTAAAACTTAATTTAGATAAAAATTGAAACAAACTAAATCATCCAAGTTGTTATTCTATGCTAGTTGAAGTTTGTAATTATAATACAGTTTTTGAAACAACATCTCTACAATTTTATTGATCTGCTGTTGACCCTGCTTAGCAACAAATACACACTCACGTATAAATATTTTTCCGGCACACAGAAAGGAAAATCTGACGTGAAATGGGTTGCATGAAGCATCTGGTTTATTTTATTATATTGTGGAGTTTAGTGGGTGAATGCCACACAGCTGTAGGCTCGAACACGTTTGTCAAACGTGTTTTGCCCAAGGATGGCGGTAACAAGTTGAATGGATTTAAAATAAAGAAGAAAATGCCGGGAGTGCCATCGGTTGCGCAGTGTCAAGTTAAGTGTCAAGCTGCAAAGACTTGTTTGGCGTACGTTTATGGGAAGAAAAATTGTATGATTCTTGAGAAAGGAGAGAATGAAATTGAAGTGAAGAGTGGATTTGATTTTTACGAGCGGAGACCATTGATTATTAAGGTAAATAAACGAATCGATTCTTATTTTATGTTTTAATAACCATTTTTATGCTACAACAGAAAACTACTACAACAACTACTACAACAACTACCGAGATGCCTACGACAACTACTACAACAACTACCGAGATGCCTACGACAACTACTACAACAACTACCGAGATGCCTACAACAACTACAACTACCGAAATGCCTACAACAACCACAACTACTGAGATGCCTACAACAACCACAACTACTGAGATACCTACAACAACCACAACTACTGAGATGCCTACAACAACAACCACAACTACTGAGATGCCTACAACAACCACAACTACTGAGATGCCTACAACAACCACAACTACTGAGATGCCTACAACAACCACAACTACTGAGAT
>JAQGAS010001306.1:0-21818 GCA_034686365.1 Pachymerium ferrugineum | reverse complement strand
TTGAAACGTTGATCAAGGTCAAAGTTTGAGTAGCTTATTAAATTGAGCATCCAATGTTTAGTTGAGATCCCTTAAAGCTAAAGACCTAATGTTGAAACCTAGCTCAAAATTTCACTGCACACGCTTGTGTGAAACACCCTGTATATTTTCATATAATATTTATTCATTTTTGTTTCGTAGTACCATCAACTCCACCTGAAGGCGTGCGTTGCTCATCTTTGTCTTCGAAAAGTATTTACATTCTCTGGGAAAAACCAGAAGCTGAAACAATAAATGGTATTCTTCGGGGTTACAAAATTCTGTACAAGCCTGTGGATGAATGGTCTGGTATGTAAATTTTGTTACTTTCACTTTGCCATACGTGCATTTACAAAATGTTTTATTTCTCCAGACGCACTAATGCAATCAAAAATAATTGAGTCGTCAAAAGTAACGCTCAGTAATTTGGAAGTAAATACAAATTATAGCATTCAAGTCCTAGCGTTTACCAAAATGGGAGATGGAATTAAGAGTTTGCCTATCTACTGTAAAACTCATGAAGACGGTAAGAACTTTTAAGTCATTGTTTCCTAACGAATTTCATACATTTCATTCTCTTTTCTGACAGTTCCTGAACCACCAGAATCAATCAAGGTCCTTCCATCATCTGCCGATTCTGTTGTAGTTGCATGGAAGCCGCCTTATAGAGCCAATGGTGCTTTGACAAAATATAAAGTCTATTACAAGCCACTTGCAGATGATCATAAGGTTTGCTTGCATGAACAACTAAATTGTGCTTCATACTTAAGAGACCACAATTAACCATAATTTTGGTCAATAGATTGATTTGGAAGCACAAAATACTGAAGAATTACAACGTGATGCCAGTGTCCATCAATCTGCTATTAACAAACAATTTATTGAATTGAAAGGCCTTAAGAAAAATAAAAAGTACGCATTCTGGGTAACAGCAACTTCTGCAATCGGAGAAAGCGCCGGGTCATCTGTTGTGGCCCAAACCGTTGCAGATTCCCTCGGTAACACGAAATTAAAGACCAGCAAATAAATCACTAAAAAATCGCCTTATAGTATAGTCGCTGCTAAAACTGCATCTTTTGATTCAATCATTAAAAAACCATGGAATGAAGATATCGTACTACCTTGTCTAGCTGTCGGATCACCCGCACCCAATCGAAAATGGACATTTGGGTAACACACAGTCTTATAACACTTCCAACTCAAAAACAAAATTTGTATATCAGAAATCAGGCTTTGAAAGAAAATAGCAGAATCAAATTAGGCTCAGACGGATCGGTGATCATCAATAAAATTTCAACAGAAGATTCCGGGAATTACACTTGCACCGTCTACAACGAACACGGACGGGATCAAGTTAGCTACGTCATCGTAGTACAAGGTGCAATATTCAATTAAAAAGTATCACGGAACACAACAACTTTGAGTCATGTCAATTGTAGTTCCACCATCTGCGCCCGTAATGGATATAGTTTCTAAAACACGCACCTCTATCAAATTACAATGGAAAGCTGGAATCGCAGGGGGCGAATCTATCAGAGGTTACATTTTGCATTATAAGGAAGGTAACGGAATTTGGAATACTAAAGACCTACGACCCGATCAAGTCTTATACACCCTGGACAATTTATCTTGTGGCACTATCTATCAGTTGTACATGGAGGCCTTCAATAACATCGGAACTGGAGCACCTTGTGATATTGTTACTGTTTCAACTGAAGGGGCTGGTGTGTTGACTCATTTCAAATAATTTCAAGACTATTGATGGCGTCTTTTTCAGATATAATCACCCCAAACAAAGATCAAATAATTCGTGAAGGCTCTACATTTGTTACTATTCATTTGGAAGTGTGGCCATCTTCAGGGTGCCCAGTAAAAAGTTTTACAGCTGAATACAAGTCCCTTCCAGGGCGGGAGTGGACAGTGGCCGGCTCAAATATTAAACCTACTCAAAAAAAGTTAGTTATCTCAGGATTGAAACCAGCTACTTGGTATTTACTGCGATTGACTGTAGACGCCGGTAGCAAACCAATAATGGTTGATTATAGATTTGCAACTCACACAACAACAGGAGGTAAGCCTTGACGATTATTGATTGTGTTTACTTTCTAAGTTTATTCTAACTAGGGACTTTGGCGCCTGATACATTTGAGGAAACTCTTGCTCCAGTGTATGTCTTTTACATGGATCCAGTTATATTTTATCCAGCAGTCATTTTGCTACTTGTCGTTTTCATAACATCTCTAGTCATTTGTTTCTATCTAAGAAGACGCAAGTGCAATGTTGAAACGCCATCAGGTACAGATAATTATCTGTTGTTATATCGCATGTTATGACTTTGTTTCTCTAAGATGCGTGTGGTCCAGTCATGCAAATGAACACTTGGGCTCGTCCTCATACACTGCCGAGACATCATTTCGGGCATCACTCAGCTCAATCAACTCTTTCTCGAAGAAGTGCTGGTAGTTTCCCTCGTTATTTATTCCTCCTGATGTCATTTATAATAATGAAGTATTACCGAAATAGATCCCTCACCGTATGCCACATCTCATTTGACTGATATTTACCATCCAGAACACGGAAAAACTATGCGAGGTTTTTCATTAATGAATGAGAGCATTCGCAACATATATATTACTTTCATTTTGATTTAGCTATTCCATCGATTCACCAAGAGTCGTTTCAACGAGGTGATCAACCATGGTATGCATACTGTCAAGATGATGCTTGATATTCTATTATTACTGCTACTTAAATGACAACTTTGGATGAAATGTAACATACATAATTTGCCTTAATTGCAATTTCAGGTCATCACATGATTTTGTTTTACCAACTGCTACGAACTGCCATGATGTAATTAACGCTGACCCCAAACAAGAAGAAAATGACGGTTATGATCCCCCACCCAAAGGTATATTATATTTCTTCAATGTCTTGCTTCAATTGCAATATGTTTTAACTTTCAGCTCACATGATTCCTAACTGATTACGTTATAATTAGATTCAGCTAAAGATCACGAAAAGGTATCTTTAAGAACAGAATCTTTACAGAAAACTAATTCTTTCTTTTTTCAGTCAAATGGATAAGGATTTCGATTTAAAATTATATTGTCTGTTTCAATACTCTTAAATTTTGTTGTAATTTAACTTATTAGATAATATACAATTTAAAAATTCTGATCTAGAATTGTGCGCATGTAGGCAAAAAAAATTTAATAGTTTCGACTTTATACTACTTCAGGTTTTATCAAGTTATTGCTATCGCTCAAATTTTCTAGTCGCTATTGATATTAATACAGCAATCTAATATTTATAGTCTAATTATTGTATGTTATTTGTTTTTGTTATACTTTTTCACCTAATAAAAATGTATTTGCTAACGTGACTTGATTGTGTTCAAATCACTAATTGAATTAAAGAGCTATTATTCCAACAATTTACAAACAAATATGTTCGCTTTTGTAATGATTATCACGTTAAATATATTAAAACCAAACATTTTGGTAAAAAAGGACAAAGGTAACTACTTAGATAAAGGTATTCGCGTAACATTAAAATAAAAATTTTACCTTGTTCAACGTTGACTGTCAGTATTGAAACTGCGTCTCCTCTCCAGGTGTTCGTGGTCTTGCTTCTAGGCATTCAAAATATTTGAGGTGCATGCCTTCCCACAATCCCTGTCACTCTCAATAGGGTGAAGCGTGCGTCTGGTCTTGGCGTTTCTCTCTGATTCATTTGATAAAATAAGCTTAGATCGCTGTCATAACTCTACGGTGAAGGTTTCGCTCACTGTTAATTGCATTCTGTACAAGACGGTAAGACTTCGTGCTGCCAAATTCATCATGCCAGCAATTAAACGGCGACTGCTATTCCTCCTCTTTGTCCTCATGCTGGAACCCTGTACTACGAATGAGCAAGGTAAAAGTGACGTCATGGATCACGTGAACAAATTTTTTTAAACTTTCAGATAAAAGCTTTTAAAAAATTTTGTCCATATTTCTGAGTCGAATAAAGGAATTTGATTATTTTGAGAAATTGTATATAAATTATTCCTGAAAACAAATATTTTGTATTTCAAAAAACAAAAAAGAATGAAATTGTTTACTTGATATTTTTCCCAGATTTAAAGTTTTCTACTGATTTCCCAACATGTTATGATTTCTCCAATGAGAGCGGCGGAAAAGTAATGTGTAAAGCAGATGGTCAGCCCAAACCGAACATTACTTGGCTTTTGATTGATGGATCTCCTGTAAACAATGTTCCAAAGTTGCGTCAAATAATGAGTGATGGAAGTCTAGTATTTGCTCCTTTTACGGCTGAAGCTTTCCGCCAGGATGTGCATGGAGTTTCTTACAGATGTGCTGCAACAAACGTTTATGGAACTATTGTATCACCTCAGGTCAAAGTCAAAGGAGGTAAAGTTTTACCTATGGAAACAACAAAATTTCTGTATCACAATATTACTGTATTTGTTTTCAGTTGTAAATCAGCCCTTCGATATTAACGTCTACGATGTTTACACAATTAGAGGAAACACAGCAGTTATGCGATGCCACATTCCAAAATTCCTGTTGCGATATGTTAATGTCACTGGTTGGATCAAGGATTCAGTAGTATCAATCACTCCAGCATCTACAAATACAAGTATAATAAATTATTAAGCTATATATATCAAAAATAAAACAAATATTTTTATAGATTCAAAATATGCAGTTTTCCCCACTGGAGAGTTACTAATTAAAGATGTAGATTCTGGTGATGCTCATACCTCGTACCGATGCCAAGCGCATTATAGATTAACGGGAGAAACAAAAACCAGTGTTAGTCCTGGCCGTTTAATCGTTACAGGTGCATTAAAGCTTCAATTTATTTTTCAAAAAAAAAATATAAAATTTATTTCCAGAGTCACAGGGTAAGGTTCCTTCAAAAATAGTTTTCAACCTTCCTGATATTAGTATTAAGAAAAGTGACACCGCTTTTATTCCATGCGTGGCAAGTGGAAACCCTCCTCCAGAATATAAGTAACAAACTGTGTGTTATACTTGAGTAATTTATATTACAATGTAAAATTAAATATTTAGATGGACCAAACAAACTCATTCAGGTGGTTATGAGGATGTTGTAACTGATGGACGCATAAGAATTGCCTCTGGATCATTAATTATTAAAAATATTCAGCCAAATGATAGTGGCTACTACATGTGCAGTGCCATTAATGATGTTAAAATGGATAAAGTTACAACATATGTTTCTGTCATAGGTTAGTTTCGGATTTGAGTCTTTTTTCCTTTCCTTATTGAATTACTTATAACCTATTAATCTAGAACCACTGCATGTCAAAATTAAACCCCAGTCAGCATCTGTTGATGCAAATCAGGACATAATGCTCAAATGTATAATTGATGGGATGCCTATTGACACCATTACTTGGATGAAGAATGGTAGATATTTATCCAAAAGTGACATCTTGCAAAGTCAAAATGATACTGTACACATTCTGAAAATGTCATCCCATAATGCTGGTGTTTATCAATGCTTTGCTGAAAATGAATTCTATTCAGCTTATGGGTCAGCTTTAATAATGTTAGGAGGTAAGTCAAGTTTTTAGAATTTCTTTGAAAGGAATGGGATTAATGTTAAATTATTCTCAAAAGATTCAATGCCAGAACTGACTGCCATATTTGGAGAGAAAGTTCTTCAACCTGGAGAAACTCTAACTTTGGAGTGTTCTGCTAAAGGAAACCCATCTCCACAACTTCAATGGTCTTTGGACAACACTATTCTTTCAACAAACAGTAGAGTTCGGATAAGCATGAAGACTACACAAGATAATGAAGTCTCTAGCTCCTTGACAATTCTTAACATACAAGTTGACGATGGGGGAATATATCGTTGCATTGCTAAAACAAACAAAGGAACTGTCGTGCATCTGGCTAAAATCTCAATCTTTGGTAATCGGTTTTATGTACAATAGATCAGAATCACAACCTCTTGTTTTGTAGGAAAATTGGGTATACGAAAAAATGTAAAATATCAAGCAGTAGATGATGGCACTATTCAACTTGATTGTCCGGTATACGGCTATCCAATACCACAGATTCAGTGGTTTAAAAGTAATGTTTTCTAAACAAGTTTGGCAATTGGCTTACCATGATGAACATGTTTTGTTTTTACATTGCAGATGGGCGCTTACTACCATTTCACATGCGACATGCTAATCACGAAAATGGATCATTAATTATTCACAACATCCAAAGAGAAAGTGATAGCGGCAAATACATTTGCACTGCTTTAGGAAATAATCAGGATATCGTTAAAGCTGATGTAGAATTAATCGTAATGGGTACAAAATTGAATCTCCCTTAAATTTTAAGAGCCACCAAATTTTTTGCTAACAACTGAAGTTGAATACGCAATTATTCATTTTGTTCTAGTGCCTCCCAAAATTAGTCCCTTTACTTTTCAAGATGAATTAATTAGAGAAGGAGCTCGTGCTCGTGTTCAGTGCGTTGTTAGAGAAGGGGACAGCCCTCTCAAAATTATCTGGCTTAAAGATGGACTAACTGTGCCTCAAAACCAGGGCATCACAACATTTGATATTGATGAATTCTCCAGCATCCTAATGATCAGTTCTATTAACCCGCGTCATAATGGCAACTATACTTGTGTAGCAACAAATGCCGCTGGCTCTGTTCAACACACTGCATCACTCTTCGTAAATGGTAATAGTTGTTTCTTTTAATTACAGTTCCCCCCAAAATTCTACCTTTCACCTTCCAAGATGATCAGTTCTTCAAGGGTATGAGAGCACACATTGTTTGTGCTGTAAGCCAGGGAGACATGCCTATCAAATTCGAATGGCTTAAAGATAATCATCCCATAACATCAGAACAGGGAATTAACACTCATGCTTATGACAGTCACGCCAACTCTTTATCGATTGAGAGTGTAGCTTCATTGCATACTGGCAATTACACTTGTATTGCTAGCAATAGGGCATCAACTGTATCCTACACTGCTCAACTTCTTGTTCATGGTAGGATTTGCTGTTGGCAACAAAAATAACAACTCTAATGTTATTCTTGTTGTTGTACTGCTATATGACATAGCAAAGAGAAACGGTGTTTAAAACGTCATTCAATTACGTTGGGATTTATAGATTCAACAAACATTACGCTGAAATCTCAAATTTTTTAAAATACACGTTTTAAATTAACTTTATGGAGTGTTTCCTGCTATTTATTCTTGTTCAAAGTTGAATTTTTTAAGTTCCTATGATTTTTAGGATACTGGAGAATTTTAAATCTCAAAAGTACGAGTTACTTTTGATCCAACCAGAACATAATCAAATGTTTACCTACTAGGAATTAGCTTAATGCGGGACCGTATTTCATAATTTTCAGTTGCTCCGAAGATTACTCCATTTAATTTCCCTGAATATGTTTTGGAGGGTCGCAATTTAATTCGCATACAATGTATTGTGTACCAAGGAGATTTACCATTGGTTCTCAAGTGGCTTAAAAATGGCCATCCAATTAATCTAAATGATAGAGTAACCACCCGAATTATTGACGATTACTCCAGCATCTTAACCATAGAGAATGTTCAAAAATACCACGCCGGCAATTACACATGTGTAGCGAGCAATGGTGCAGCTATGGTCATGCACACTTCACACCTTAAAGTCCATGGTAAACTATAAATATGACTTATAGCGCTTTTTGTGTTTTCAGTTCCACCGAAAGTGGTACCATTTACATTTCAAGATGAATCTCTGTCAGAAGGCATGTTAGTGCGTGTGTCATGTGTTGTTAGTCGTGGGGACTTGCCATTGAAAATTTCATGGCTGAAGGATGGTCAAGTCATCCCTTCACATTTATCATTATCAATCCGAGAATTTGACGAGTACTCTAGTGTGCTCTCTATTGATCCTCTGAAATATGAGCATAATGGAAATTATACTTGCATTGCTCGAAATCACGCTGGCATGTCTTCTCATACAGCGAGATTAAATATCCAGGGTAATTCCACTTCTTTAGGGTGTCCATTTTCTTGATTATTTAAATTTATTGTAAAAGATTATTTTATTAGTTACATTGTGTTATCGACTGCATTACAAATGAAAACAATGTTTCAGTTCCTTTGCGATGGGTTACGGAACCAGAAGATTTAAATATTAAATCTGGCAAAGATTTAGTGATTACATGTAAAGCTAAAGGCTATCCAACACCGTATATTGTTTGGAAAAAGACAAGTATTAAAACTGAAAGAATTAAGCATGAGTGAATGACATTTAATGTCTACTTATTTTATGAATAGATAAATTTAATTTGGTTGGCGATCCTGAACTTATAAAAGAAGACAACAGAGTCAAAACATTCGAAAATGGAACACTACTAGTTAAAAGCGTTCAAAGACAAGATGAAGGACTTTACATTTGTATAGCAAATAATGATATTCAGAGACCACTAAGCCATGTTGTGACAATTAAAGTTCAAGGTGAGATTGAAAAAAGTATTATATATTAATTTACCCAACTCTTGGGTTGTTCAGCTGCCCCGGAATTTCAAAAACAAGGGTATGAAATATTTGCTACAAGAGGAAATGATGTGGTTATTCCGTGTGAGGCTACAGGCAATTGGCCCATCACATATTATTGGACAGCAAACAACCAGAAACTCGACAATGGCAATACAAGGTACCGTACGTTTTAAGTTTTCTTTATACAGTATACTAAACTAAGCAGTTGTATTAACTTCAGATACAAAATAAACGACAATCATGATAAAGATACCTTAATTAGTTTATCTACACTGGAAATCACTTGGGTTGACAGAAAAGACTCAACGGTCTTTACATGCACAGCAAAAAATGAAATTGGTGAAAGTACCACAAATATTACTCTTGTAGTTCAAGGTAAAAGCATAACAAAAACCCTTTAAAGTACATTGTAATATTGTTTTCTTTTTAGAAAAACCTGATGCGCCTGTTATTAAAGTACCAATTAAAATATCAAATCAAACAGTTGAGCTAATGTGGACTATTGATTACAATGGCAACAGTGAAATAACCAATTACACTCTTCAATATAAAAGAGATGCAGGTATTGCAACAAATTAATATAATAAGGTTATCTGTATAAATCTGTTTCAATTGAAGACAGGTGGGTTGACAAAATGGGCGAATTGACTGTTCCTGGGTCAGAAACAACTGCCATCATAAATAAGTTAAAACCGGCCACACTTTATAATTTCCGTGTAAAGGCGGCCAACGCATTAGGAAATGGAAGCTACAGTAACATCGTACAAGGAAAAACTGAAGAGACAGGTTCAAAAAAAACCCCACACATTGTGCTATTGAAAAATTTACGTAATAAATTTTGTGTACAGTACCTGAAGGACCTCCGGAAAACGTGGACGTTGAGTCTATTGATGCAAATACTTTGCGTGTGACATGGAACGTATGTAGAGTTTCAAACTAATTACACAGCATAATTGCATCTTCTCTTTTGCTTTCAGCCACCTAAGAAATTACACTGGAATGGAGCTATTAGGGGTTATGAAATTGGTTATAAAATTCATGATTCACCAGATGATTTCACGTTTACCTCGTTAGAAGTGCCAGAAGATTATACCGAAGAACTTATATATCAATTATCCGATCTTCACATGTACACCCAATATGATGTCATTGTCCAAGCATACAATTCCAAAGGAAAAGGACCAGCATCTGATACAATCTTAGTAATGACATCTGAAGATGGCAAGAATTATAATCCTTTTGAAAAAGAACTGTAAAGTAATTGATTTACCTTTAAAGTTCCATCATCGCCCCCAGAAGATGTGCGTTGCTCGTCTTTATCTTCAAAAAGTATTTACATACTGTGGGAACAACCAAAAAAAGAATTGGTTAATGGAATTCTTAGAGGCTATAAAATTTTATTTAAACCAGTGGAAGAGTGGTATGGTAAGTAAGGCAAATAAATATATTAATTTTAACTATTTTGTTTATCTCTTGTAACGTCATTCTGTAGACGCACTAATGCAGACCAAAATCTCAGAAGCTCCCAAAATAACTGTTAACGATTTGGAAGTGAACACAAACTACAGCATTCAAGTTTTGGCTTTCACCAAAATGGGAGATGGAGTAAAAAGCGCTCCAATTTACTGCAAAACTCATGAAGACGGTATAGCAACATCTACTAAAAACTAATTGCAATAACTCATAACCTATTATTTAATGGCACCATAGTTCCTGAACCACCTGAATCAATCAAAGTTCTCCCATCATCTGCAGATTCCGTTGTAGTTGCATGGAAACCACCTCATCGATTAAATGGTGCTTTGACCAAATACAACGTCTACTACAAACCAATTGAAGATAGCGACAAAGTAACTACAAATAATTTTGCCAGACATTAAATACATGACCTACAATTAGGTATAACACGTCTTTCAATTTGCAGGTTGATTTGGATGCTCAAAAAACCGAAGAATTGCAACGCGATGCTACTGTGCACCAGTCTGTAACCAGTCATCAATTTGTAGAATTAAAAGGTCTTAAAAAGAATCAAAAATACGCATTTTGGGTAACAGCAACTTCCGCTATTGGAGAAAGCTCAGGTTCATCAGTGGTTGCTCAAACAGTCGCAGATTCTGTCGGTAAGATTTTGAAACTTCAATAATTTCTAAAACTAAAAACTGTCTTCTATAGTATAGTCGCTGCTAAAACGGCATCTTTTGACACGATAATTAAAAAACCATGGCAAGAAGATATTGTACTACCATGTGCAGCTGTTGGCTCACCATCGCCCAATCGAAAATGGACTTTAGGGTACAATCATAAATCTTCAATAATTTCTCATCTAAATATTTTTGTCTTTAGAAATGAAATTATCCAAGAAAACAAACGAATAAGATTTGGATCTGATGGATCAGTGATCATTAACAAAATTTCAAGTGAAGATTCTGGAAATTACACCTGTACTGTGTATAATGAACACGGCCGGGATCAAGTGAGCTACATGGTTTCTGTGCAAGGTAAAATAAAAGTTTCTTATAAATTAATCAGAAAATTTCAAAGTGGCAAAATTTCAGTACCTCCTTCTGCTCCTATTATGGATATCGTTTCTAAATCAAGAACTTCAATCAAGTTACAATGGAAAGCTGGAATTACTGGAGCAGAATCGATTAGAGGTAAAAATCCCTCTCATATTTTTTCACTTTTCTCAAAATAATCTCCTTTCTTAGGTTATCTCCTGCATTATAAAGAAGGCAATGGCGTTTGGAATACAAAAGAGTTGCGAGCTGATCAAGTATTATACATGTTGGACAATCTTTCATGTGGTACCACGTATGAACTGTACATGGAAGCATTCAATAATATTGGAACAGGGTCTCCTTGCGATATTGTAACGATTAGTACTGATGGTGCAGGTAATATATAAAGTTGCTATCACAGATAAAGTTCTATAACGAAATATTTAACAGATGTAAGAGCTCCTACCAAAGATCAAATAATTCGTGAAGGCTCGACTTTTGTAACGATTCATTTGGAAGCATGGCCATCTACTGGCTGCCCAGTAAGAAGCTTCTCTGCCGAGTATAAATCTCTTCCTGGCAAAGAATGGATTGTAGCTGGTTCCAATATTAAGCCATCGCAGAAGAAATTAGTGATTTCTGGGTTAAAACCGGCCACTTGGTACTTATTAAGATTAACAGTAGACAGCAATAACAAGCCAGCAGTAACTGACTACAGATTTGCCACTCACACCGCAACAGGAGGTAATAGCAAACACATGAAATTTCTTTTGACTAACAGTGTATTTTTTTTTATATAGGAACATTAGCTCCTGAAACGTTTGAAGAATCACTTGCTCCTATTTACATCTTTTATATGGACCCAGTCATTTTTATTCCAGCTGTGGCTTTACTTATTGTAGTTATTATTGCATCTATTGTAATGTGCTTTTACTTTCGGCGACGAAAAGGCAGTGTCGGAACTCCTGGTAATGATTTGAAAGCCAATCCCCACCTATCAATAAGATTCTTCCACGTTTCAGCTACTTCTGATCCTACATTGCATATGGATACATGGAGTGGTCATATGTACACATTTCCAAGAGGTCACTTCCGCCAATCTGACCCGCACTCTACCGTTCCCCGACGACATATGGGTAAATACTAAACGCTGCAATAAACGAAATTAATAAAAAAAATTCCATTTTTTTGAAGATGACCCTTCTCCTTATGCAACATCCCGAGTTGTTTTTCACCCACAACAGGCACATCAAGGTAATTTTATGAATACGAGGGAGTTTTTTAACACTTATATGCATCTTATTGATTAGGTCCTGCCATTCCTAAATTCGAAAACGAGTCGTGGCTACAACACCCAAGCGATACGTAATTAATTTTTTTTTGTTTTTACATGAATATAACAATTTTTTTACAATGTTGTTTCTAACTTGATTCCACTAATTAGTGCAGTACATGAATCCAAGTTTGTATTTCCAACCGATTCGAACTTTGAAGATGTTCAACATTCTCATGAACACGGTGATGGATTCAGTGATTACGACCCACCACCTCGCAGTAAGTAAATAAAATTTCGTCAATTCACTGCAGTAATGAATACTTATATAATAATGTAGCTCACATGATGCGTAATTAAATGAAGCGAAGAAATTTTTCGTACAAATTTGAATAATCGGTAATAATGTGACTGGATCAGGATATTCCTTACCAATTTTAGATCTTGTAATGTAGATATTATTATTGTTCGTAGTTATTACATAATTATTAGTTTGTTTACGATGTCACTAGTTTTCCTAAACTGCGTTTACAAAATCTTTTGCTCAGAAAATCTAATAGAATAGAAAAATGTGCAAAATGACATAGTTTGGTCACAATGATTTTAAAATAATGTTATGTCATTAAAAGCTTTTTTATTGTCTGAGATTGGTACTTTCTATCTCTCTACTGCACAATTCTTTCAGACTATTGTACTTGCCGAGCAAACTTTACAATACCGTAATAAATGTTCCCAGTATTTAACTCCTCTTTAATAACGACGAAAAAAACCATCACCCAGATTCTAGCAACAAGTTTCACACTAGTGTAAGCCTGTCTTGGTCAACTGAAGCTACCGAAAAGTTGTGAAATATAAACAATACCCAAAGGTGTCGTAATGCCATTTTTTATTCCAACGTGTAATGATGTAAAGATGTTACATCTCACTATATGTCGCGACCGGTCTTTTCAGACTTGGGATAATCTTCATTCTGTTTGATAAGTTCGCCGTGACTATGATAGTAAACTGGCTCTTTTGCTGTAGCTGCAGGTGGTGTTGGTGGGTCTCCATATCTGACCAAGCATGACTTACTTTCAGTCAATTGTAGATTCGGATCTCTACGAAAATATGTATATGTACAACTTCTGTAAATTTAAACAGTAATTCCGAGACTATACTTGCATTTAGCTACATCGAATTGGCACCGGTTTGTATACTCTTTACCAGACGTATCGCAAACTGGATCATACCCGAAAGAGCATTGTTTGTCGCATTGTTTATTAGAAAAAAGACATGTATTTCCACCTTTTATACCTGTAATCATATACTAAAGTTGACGCTATGGTCCTAATATTTTCTTACCATCGCATAAAATTCTCACCAAAAGCAAAACAAACCAGGAAAATCAACCCGAAAGTCATATTCAACAAGAGGTTGTCGAATATTATCGCAGCTGTGTGTAGTGGTTGCAATACTTGTCTTCTTTATATAGCAATACACTAAATTTATAACGCAACAAGGAAAGGGATATCTAATACAAGGAAAATTTCATTTTTGTCCTTTTAACTTATTTTCCTCTAGTTTATTTTCGTCGACAACGTCATTGGTAATAACCATATAATGAACGTGATTATAATTTTGGATCATGGATTTTGGCCATATCGTTATCAGACTTAATGAATGACTTTCAGAAATGAAGCTTGATCAGTGAACTGATAAAACTAAAGATTATCCTAGACATTGACAGAGAAAAAGAATGTCTTTATCTCTACAATCTGATATGTGATTTGTAATAAGGTAGTTGACCCACAAACAATATCACGTTGTGAATCTTCTGACGTTTTACATAAAATTAAAAGTGTGTTTATGTTTGGAAATTTGAACATGAAAATTTACGTGTGTTGTAGTTAATATCAATAATCATTTGGAATCATTGTCGTCTTTTACTGAACAGAGTGTTATCCCTTTTTTTTCAATGACTTTACATTTCATATTAAGCTGGAGCTGTTTCAGCTGCTGTGGTGCTTTTCAGACATGATTTGGTTGGGTCCAATTTTATAGAACAGTCTCTGCAAAATTGTAAATACAATCCACTATTCCATATTTAAATGGCAATTACGAGCACATACTTGCATTGTGCTATATCAAAAAAGCACATGTTTGTGTACTCGTTTCCATAAGTATCACAAACCGGATCAAATAGAAAATAGCACGGATGGTCACATTGCTTTTTAGTAGTAGTTTCTGCGCCGTCAACGGCTACAAAAAAAAAATCTAGCTAAAGTTGGGGATAAAACATTACGTTTTATAAACGTATAATAAAACGGTCTCTTACCAAAGGCAAAACAGCTGAGGAAAATTAAGCTGCAAGTTATAATCATTTTCACGAATAGCTTATCGAAAAAACTGTGACTATGGTGTTGTCGTGAAAAGTGATGATTTTGTGTGATGCAACGGGGAAGGATGTAACCATAAAAAAATTTCTTTTTCTGCCTTAAAATTTTAATTTTATGTGATGAAACGGGGAAGGATGTAACCATGAAAAAAATTTTTTTTTTTTGCCTTAAATTCCGCAATGTCGTTTTCCTCCCGTCACCGACACAATATAATTGGGATATATCAGACATGTATCTCCATACAGCTGATTAGTACCACCTATATAGATGATTTAGGTCGATGGGCATATTCGTATGTACGAAAAATATTACTAATATTTACCTATAACTACAAGTATATTTTAAAAAATTGCACTTACATCTGGCTGCATTAAATTCCGTTATTGCTGCCAACAATAGTATCTTGCGCTGTAATTGCCGTTAGATGCAGTCATTTTTACCAAGTTGATTCCCGCTAATAGTAAATGATTATATTTGCTTTTAAATCGCATTTCTGAGAAAATAAACTTGATTCAACGCCTCTTGCACATTGTCGTCCGCCATGACGCAGTCGCAGCGACCTCTATTGCAAAGTAATATATAAAAACATAATTTCGTTTTTCACTTAAAATGACTTGTATTGCAGAAAATAAAAGATTGAACCAAAAATTTTAGGTTTCTTCGATAGGTGACAAAAAAAAATTAAAATTCGATTTAATAAAAAATAGAAGTCCACGAGCATGCGCAACTGGTGAGCGTACCGGCTTGATGGCGGATTACAGCAACGAACTCTTCAAGTCAGATTTTTTTTCACTTTTATTACCAGTTTATTACAAATTTTGATTGATTTTTTTCATTTTGCAATGGTGTCGACAAAAAAATGCTTCTTAAAATAGCAAAAGAAGATAGAAACAGATTCACACTGGAAAACCAGGATCTGGGATGAAATCAGTTCGGTAAGTCAGGCATTCCCTAAAAACAATTTATGTTTACAAACTTTCTATTATTCACTCAACTTAAAACACACTGGAGGCATCGAGTTCGTTTAGATGCTTACATGCACTTGCAGTCATCAAAACTGCTTACTAGAAAACTGCTGATGTGTAATAAGAACAATTCTATTTCAACATGCTAGAACGTATATTCAAAGTTTAACTTTTGTTTATCTGGCAATATAAAATGTACAATTTACTTTCTACTGGTAGAAACACAAGATTTTAAAGATTTTGCAATACTTTACATCAATTTACATTATAATTCAACCAGTTCCGCAAGGACTATAAGAACAACAGGCTCTGCGTGGATCCAATCGAATTCTTCCTCCACTTCTGTAATTTCGAATTAAATAAAGATTTAATCAATAAAAAATATTTTCTGCATTACTTACTGGCAATTCGCGATATTCAACTGACACATATTTGTATACATGTTTCCATCAGTACCACATACAGGTGAATATATATTAGGACACGTAGTAGGACAATTTTGTGGATAACCACCACCACCGCCGCCGCAAGCTCCTATCACTGAGCCTAAATATAAATGCATTAAAAAAATGTAGCATCCTAGTACAAATAAATCATTAGCGAAAATATGCTTACACAAACTTAAAAGTAGAAAACATTGAAGGTACGGACGCATTATAAAGACGGTGAAGTATAGCTAAATGAAAAGTCGATTGACAAGTGAGTTGTTTTATCACTCTGTTTATATACAAATATCTAAATTTTTCCGGTGTCAGAAAGTGATTAACCTTGTCACAAAATGACTAATTGATTTCGTATTTTGATATCTTTTATTGAATACAAACGTTGGCATCGTTCCATATATTAAAATTACAAAATACGATCTCACACCCAAAACGCATACAAACCTGCACTTGAACCAATAAACACATATGGCGGAAGAATTGGTCATCCTTTTCACAACAAAAGAGGATATATTTACTTTGTGACTTTTCGAATGGATTACAAGAAAGGTGATTAAAAAAACATTAGGTTTGTTGTACCTGTTAAATAAACAGGAAAAATTCTCTGAATTATGTAGAACGGGAAATTGGCACCTTTCTTTATTCAACCAACTCCCATTAAACATTGACTTCAAAAAAATTCGAGGAAAGGAAACCTCTCAGCAGATTTAATGCATGTTTACGAAACAAATTTTAGATAACGAACGGTTTCGAAAGCGGATAACCCTTTATAAACCCTTTATAATGCGATACAGCCTTAGATTCGGCTGCTTAGCAGTACAGTGGAGCTCTTTTCACCTGTAGTCATCGGAAACTCCTTTTGAAGTGAGTAACTGCGTAAAAATCAGCTGAATTTTTAGTTTGCTAACCTTTCATTGCCACTATAATGGAAATAGCAATTGAAAGTAGAGTAATAGGTTTTCTACATGTTTTTAAAATATGTATCACTTGCACATTTTATTCTTGCATTACGCATCTTCAAAGGTTTTAAAAGTTTCAAAAATGGAAAAACATTATTATGCAAAGTATTATTTTATTCCATCTATGATTATACAAATATATGATTAAACAACAAAATTATCCGACGGAGCATTGGGGGTTGTCTTTGCAACAAGCTCTGGTGGTGTCTTTCTGAATCTGTCCCTTACTCCTAAAATTAGACAATTATGAATTGTAATATTTTATATGAACAAATCTATTATCTACTTACGTGCAAATTGCGTTCTCCAATTCGCAGTTGTTACTGTACAGTTTCCCATCCGTGCCGCAAACTGGGCTGAAAAGAGCAGGGCAAACATCCGAGCATTTCCCTTGGCTTTGAGCAGTTACAGCTGCAACTTAAGGTAGAAAATAAAAATAAATATTTAACTATTATTCAATAGATAAAATATAAGACTTTATAACTTAACATACCTAATCCGCACAACAACAACACGAGAGCTACTTTATACGCAGTCATCTTGAATGAGGAGTGATCTCAAATGTGGTCAATGTTGCTTTTCTACCATTATATAAAAGGTTTGCAAATGTATTTGACCAAGGGATGTTTCCTGGAAGTGAAGCACTGGCCTTGTTTAAAAAAAGTGCAAGTCAGGAGTTGCACAACAAATACTGACAAATAAAATGATTTATGGTTGCTGCCCTTTGAACTTAAAAGTTCATTACAAGAAAAAGTTCTTAATTACATTAATTATTTATTTCCACACATTTATTCAGGGTCATTTTGTGTGATAATTAGTGATGACAAAAGTTGCTGGTTTTGCCAGTTTATTGAATGAGGCGTCAATCAACAATTAACAAGGTCTTCTGGTTTACTGTACAAGTTGGAATTGTACTTTTTCATTGTCATGAAGGGCAAATGAGCAATTATGATACTGAAAAAAAAGCTAAAGATTTAGATTACTTCATTTAATATCCAAAACCTGTTTATAATCAGTGGCGTTTACAAGGGGTTTTTTTTAAGTGCGTAAAATAAAATTATATTGCAGCAAATTAAAGCATTTATTGTATCGAGAGAATGAGATTTCGCAATTCTTGTATACCGAATAGTTATTGGTTTTTCAAACAACTATTTGTGGGATCGAGTTGAATTGAACCACAGCTCCTAAGGTTGAAATATTTTTTTAAATCAAGCTTTTAATTCCGTGATTTAAAAACCAAAACTTACTGACAAGTAGCAACACCTAACCGGCATTTGTTGGAATATTCCTTTCCATCTGTTCCACACACTGGATCGTAGATGTCAGTGCAAATAGTGGGGCAGTTTTTGCTGCAACACGCTTGAGAGGTTGGAACTGCAAATAACTTACGTTGTTGTTTTTTTTTTCTCTATGAATACTGGATTTATATAATTTACGGTACTTACCAAATGTTAAGATCAAGATAAATACAGTCATCAGGTGCATCTTAGAAGTCATTGTCAAACTTTATATTTGCAGATGAAGAGTAAAGCATTGGTACAAATTCGAGAATTTATATTCTGTATTTGCCATTTTATTATTTCCGTATCTGTGTTTGCAAAATAAAGTGGTACGAACAAGTTGACATATTTATGGAATTTTTACATATTTTTTTCCTTTGCGAACTTTCCGGTATTGCACAGAATTAAATGAAAACTTTTTGAGGAAAAGCCGTTAATATTTTAATGTCGCCGTTATTTCTCTCTTCCGTTCAATTTAAACGGTGTACTATTATTTTTTGCACAATTGAACTGTTGGGTGATTACAGTTGTTAAAATTTATTTTATACCAAAAAGGCAGAAAAGAATTGCAAAATATCCTGGAAATCAGTTTATTTTTTACCGTCGGCTTTTATTGAGCTTCTGTAAGTGGATATGTACTTTATATTCAAGGTCTCAACTCAGCAGTTTTAGTGAGAATGAAATCAAACATTTTATATTTCAAGATCAGTTATGGTTGAGCCCTTATTATTTTTAAAACAAACGTTAAATATTCTTCAGTCAAACGTTGGCCCATCTGTTCGCTTCTCCAGCATCAAGTTAATTGGACCAGATTGCAATAAACCGATAGTTGCGCTCAATTTTATGGGAATCTATCAAAACGGGTGAAAGTTATCTATACATTAACACAATCCTAAACATAAGCCGGCGTATTACCTCAGTCTTTTTACATGTCACAAAACGAAATTTAGAAAGAATATGCACCAATGCAAGTTTTGTCTCCATTAAGGCAAAACGTTTAGCAATGCAATTTCTAGGACCTGATCCAAAAGGCAAATAAACGTAAGGGTTGCGCGTATTATTATTTTCTGGTGAAAATCTGTTAAAGGAACAAAGTTGATTTATTATCTAGAAAGTAAAAACGAGCGTACCTTTCTGGGTCAAAAACGTCTGGATTAGGGTAAAAATCTGGGTCGTGATGCAAAGCATAAATGGGGATGTAAATTAAAACCCCTTTATCCAGGGTTATATTATCAATTTTGTAATTATTTACTGCACATTGACGAGCAACTCTGGAAATTAAAATATTTAGACTTTAAGAGCAACGTTTTTAAATAATGATGATAGAACCTGATAGCAGGGGGGTACATGCGCAATGCTTCTGAAATAACCATATCTAAGTACTGTAATTCCATAACAGTTTCGTATTTAATAATTCCCTAATAAACAATTAAAATAATTAAATATTTAAAATACAATCTTCTGAAAAAACAGGATATACCTTGTTCTCAGTCATTGCATTATCAACTTCTTGGATCAATTTATTTTGCACTTCAGGATTTATTGCTAAGCAGTAAGAAGTGAAAGAAAGAGTTGTTGCAGTGGTTTCATGACCAGCCAATAAAAATAAAACCGTCTGGGCTAATAGTTTATCTCGAGATATAACTAGAAATTGAAGAAATTATTAAGAATAAGGATCAAAGTGAAAAATTTAATTGCCAACGAGTTTATATCCTAGTCAAATAAGTGTAATTTTTGCTGTCTTACTCTTTTTATTGCTTCCATCGAATTGATCCTTCTCTGCTTGGAGTAAAATTTGAAGAAAATCTTTTCTCTGCAAGGTTATATGTGATATATGTGATAGTTCTTTTCTGGAATGAAACTAACTTACGTTAAAGTCCTGGTTTTTTAATCTCATTTCGATAGCTTGGTTAGCAACATTTGTAAAATATTTGAAAGGGCTTGTTGTAAAAGGTCTCAACAAGGAAAACAACCTTGGCGAAACAGCTGTAGAGATAAGAACAAGAAGTTAAGACGTTACATATGTATCTTATTTTACTGCACCTGACACATGATACCTCGCAAATAAATAAGAGTTGTTGTAGGCTGAAACACTCTTGTCGCGTGTTTTATGAACTCGTTATTTGGGTTATGAAGTGAATCTATTTTCATTCCAAAAGCAATATTTGCAATGACGTCGATAGTTAAAATCGAAAATTGTCTAAAAAATAATAAAAAAATATTACAAAACTGGATGACTTGTGAGTAATATATAAACACATCTAATGTCTACGTATTATATACCGCCTGAAATCTATGACTTCATCTTTTCTTTCAATAACGCTGAGATGCTCAATAAAATTTTTAACGCATTCTTCAACTAATTCAACCATCTAGACCCAAATATTGAATGAGTACTTAAATAATATACAATTTTTTATTTTAATCATACTTGTTTAAGTTTCCCACTTGTGAAAGTGGGCGTTAATAAGTTTCGCATTTCTCGCCATTCATCATCTCTTAAATTAAGTAAAGTTTTAGCATTTTCTTCAAAAGTATTATTTTCCTTTCGGTTTGGAAACTTGCTGAAGTCTTTAACTGTAACCTTCTTAATAATTTCAGGATCAGCTGTTAGAAGAATTGGCGTCCTTCCTTCGAATTGGCTAGAGAGTCATTAGTTAGAAAAATTAAATGTAATTTTACAGTCTAGAAATTTTACCCTAGCGTCCGACCATATTTTTTAATTGCTTCAATTCCTTGTTTTTCTTCACTCTACATATAAAGACAAATAAAAGTTTGTTAATCGCTGTTGAGATTTTTCGCTGTCTCCTTTAAAAAGAAATTACTTTTTTCCATATTGGCTCAAATGTTCCAATAAATAGTTTTGGTTTGTTACCAGGGACACCTTGTTTTTGCCAGTAATCGTAAGTCCATGTCAAATACCTTCGAAAACAAAATTACTAAATGTTTCTTGAAAACAAGCAATAATTCTTACTTATAAACTGCAGCTAAAGCAATAACAATTAATGCACATACCAGTCCTAAAATCTCCACTTGAACATTACATAAAGCCATTGCAAGCCAATGACTATTGATAATTTATCGAAGTATAATTGTGTTAAGAATACAAAGTTATCTTTTTTGTGATAAACCTTTTGTTAGAGTTAATCAAAATCAACTCGACTAAATCGAACGCAAAGAAATAAAACTTTGATAACCTCCCCTTACAGAAAAAGTTAATCATTTTTTTGTCATTTTCAAATCACTTTTTTAACTACTGAATATTTTTAGGCTACTTTTTAATTATTTTCAGAGTTTTTTTGATTATTTTCAGCATTTTTTTGGTCATTTTCTGATTATTTTCAAAGTTTTTTTGATCATTTTCAGCACTTTTTTGATCATTTACAGGATTTTTTTAGTTATTTTCAGGTCATTTTTAAGTCACAAAGATAAAAAATCAGAGTTGGGTATGAAGATGATTAAAAAG
>JAQGAS010001305.1:0-21824 GCA_034686365.1 Pachymerium ferrugineum | reverse complement strand
AAAATAACCGTTTATAACTTTTTATTTATTAGGGTCAAATCGGCAAAGATGAACGAATCGCGACGCTCATAACATGTGGGTTTAGCAAATTTGATTAAGTGATTTTTAGTATTAATAATAGTTTATTTTTTCACAGATCCGTCAATTCATCTCAAGTACCCAAACTGCAGCATAGGCTTACTTGCAACATCATCAGAAAGATGTACATGTACGTAACGGTCGCGTGGCCGAAAAGGCAGGTTATGTTAACCCGCACGCATCTATACAGACGGTAAGTGACTTTTACGCTTAATTTTCTTCATAACTTGTTAGTTGAGAATTTTGTTTTATTCGTTTCTTTACAAGGTGTGAACTTTGTTAAAATTAAAATAGCTTTTCAAGTATTGATTGTAAATAACGTAAACAACTTATGATTGATAAACCCAAGAAAAGCCCAATACTTCCCCCCAAATCTGAAACTAAACTTGAGTATGGATACATAAAATATTCCCGAACTATTTGCTTTTTATTTGTAACATAGAGTAATGTAATTTCCGTAAAAGATTTATTATTAACCAAAATGTGAGCAGCATCATTTGTGAATGCAAATCAATTTACAAGGTCTAAAACAGTTGCATTTCTCTACTGAAAAATTCATTTCCTGTATTTTTCTATTCACTTGTTCCACTTGCGGCATCGTATGACAATAAGCAAACTCAAATTTAGAAAAGGCCATCTAAAAATATTCAAATGATTTACACAATTCGTCAATATTTTATCATTAAATTAGCTGTACTTGCAGTCAGGATTCAAGCTTTGAATTTAATGGTGAATCCACTTATTAAAACAGTGCACGTTATCATCGTAGGTGATACAAGGCTTTTGTGATTTATTGACGTAAATGAACTAAATGAAATTAGAGAAATTACACTAAAAGATAGATAATGTAAAACGAAATTTTTACCTCAGTTGGAGATATTTCTAACGCATTAAGATGATGTCTATGGATAAAAGTCTGACTAATAATGCAAATTTTAAGCGGCAAATTTTTTTTGTAATTCAACTTAGTGTAAATAATTGACACACATTTGTTAAAATTGCTCAAAGTGTTAATTACCATGAAAGCAGGTCTTGGTAAATTGTTGTCATTAGTTTGACTCCACCAAACCCTTGGTCTTCTCATTTTCGCAGTGCATTGGTACTCATAGAAAGTGTGAAACCTATCTGAAAGTCAAACAGGTTCATTTAAATATCTGAAAACAAAAATTGCAATACTTGCTTCTTAAATGGGGAAGAAATTGAATATAATTTACCTTTCAACTTGATATGGTCACTTGATGCCATTAAATCATACAGATACTGCAGAAAGCTTTGTGTTTATAACTGCTGCACTAGTGATAATACTAGTTTTATCCAGTCGTATTCATCAGTGTACTGTTGATAAAACTTGAGTCATTACAAAAAATGAGACTACTGTAAATTTACTAAATTGTGTGTGATACATCAATATGTGTCAACTTAGAAGGATTTGAAAAGTTTTAAAAGATTCCATTGCGGTTAGTATTACATAAAACTTTGAACAACATATAATAGTCTGTGGTGTATAGTGTTCATTATTTGTTATTTTAATACATGTTAGGTTGATTGATATTGGTAACGGTTAATTGAAATGTGTACTGATCTACACACAACATTTAATACAGAGAGAACAGATAGACTTAGAAACATAGAAATGACTGTTCCAATATCACACACCAGTTTAACAAACTCAATGGTCAACTCTTCTTTATATATTTCTTGAAAATTACTTTCTAATTCACCTCTTACAATTTGTAGAATGTAGTCAGTCTCACTTAAAGCATAATGTTCTACATTATTAAATTCAATATGTGGAATGAATATATCTTGATTACAGAGAGGTCTACACTGACATTTGTTTTTTGAATATGCATCAATAAAGAGTTTCAAATAAACATCTTTAGTTTGTTTTGCAGTTGCATATGCAGAACATGCAGGCATAACAGAAGAATTGAAAAATGGTAAACTGCAACATAAAAATTATGAAACACTGCTGAGAGTGCGCGAGTTTATACAACATACCTGCAATTTATAGTGGATTCCATAAACAAGCGATTATAACAATCCTGGCGACATTTTTGACTTTCAGTCTGGGTTATGCATGGGTTGGTTGGTCTGTTTTTTCTCATGTGCTAATAACAAAACATGTGTAACATATTTGAATTCAAAGTTTTCATTTTACCTTTTTTGCCGAATACTTTATGTTCAGTTGAACATTTGAAGGCTGAAATATATACGAGGTATAATCAAGTTGATCATCTTCAGTCATTTGGAATATCTATGTGAAATTAATTGTATGGGCAGTTCATTCAAAAAATATGTGTGTAGTGTGTATACTTTTGCATGGGGGTTACAGCCATAAGCATCAAGGTAAAACGGAAATAGTGAATGTTTTGTTTTTAAAGAATCTACTTCTGTTGTAAGAAAAGCAATACTTAAAAAAGAAGTTAAGTTAGTAAACTAAGATCTAAGAATTGAAAGTTAGTATATGGCTATAAATTGTTTAAAAACACTATTGACTTATTTAACACTTGTAGTCAATTGCTACTTTCCTTGTTTCACACAGTTTCCAAATGCAGTGGGGTAAATTGAAATCTTTCCTAATTTTGCTGCATTCAACTTTCGTTGCTAAATACAATTGATTTTAAGCAAAATAAAGAATGATAAGTAAAAATAAAAGATATTTACCCCTTCCTGGTACTTGTTAAGATTTTCCCAATTAAGGTTATCATTCCATAACGTAATAGAATTATTTTTATAAGTTGGCAAATCCAGTAGGTGAAGAATGTCGAAATCGTCAACACACGAAACATTCAGTTGATTCATCAAATGGAATTTCTGATTAGCAATATGGAATGAATCAGCACACACCACTAAAGGTGGTATGAATTGATAGTTTTTCAGTTCAATGACAGTATTGACAGGATAAGTCAAGTACAAACTGATTCGTACATACGCATCGTAACAAGAGTAAAAAATTCCAATCAATATTAAAATTGTCATTAAAAAGTGAGTAGATTTCACTGTTTTCTCTCGCTTTTTATGGAGTTGATATTGATGCAAAATTTTTTCTCGCAATGGACATTTTTTGTCGGGTTTTATGACTTTGTGGTGAATATTAAGAGCCAATACTTGGATCAAAGAAATGGACGAACTTCCCAAATACAAACCCAAGAAACCTCCAATTTCGCATAAAAGTGATATCAAGTCATAACACAAATATTCGCTCAAAACTTGTACGTAATTCTTTTCCGATTCCAGTTGAAAATTTATTTTTTTCGTAGGTACGAGTTGATAATTAATTGTGAATATCACTTTTTCGCATTCTCTTTGACATTGGCATTCGTTGATTTGGTTTTTATCCTCTAAGTTGATTAGAGTAGATAAATAATCACATGTTAGTTCGTCTGCCCTACATTTTTCCTTATTCATAGTAGGCATACTTGGAAATCTACACATCAATTAATTAGTATAGAATAATTTTATTAAATGAAATTGTTACTCACTGACACGTAAAATTTGATAACATTTTGAGTTGACAGTTGTTAATGCATTTGTCCAGTACAGTATAGTCAACACAAGGAAATTTCTTCCTATTTACAAACTTGTACTAAAAGACAGTTCAATTTCAAAGAATATTAAATTTATTTTCTGGTACCTTTTTGTAAGAAAAGCCAAAAATATGTTTATATTTTGGTAAAATTTTATAACGGGTGGAGTGTAGTTTATTTACGAGTTTCACCTGGTAATTGCATTATAAAACCAATAATTATGATACACTAAACACCATTTTATAATTTACGTTAATAAATGGCAGGTAGCTGAATTCCATATAAAATCGAATCCAAGTTCCTTCTTGTATTGGTAAGGATTCAGCTAAAAAAATAATTTAATTTGTAGTCTTTCAGTAGACTAAACGTGGGTATACAACCCGAATTGATCTAAACTACATGATTTTTTAGATCAATATTTAACTTTTTTAATACAACTTTTAAAATTTGCCGGACTAGGTTATAGCAGCACCATTTGTTATTATCTGGAGACTGAGGGGTTCTAATCACGCGATGGGTGCTGGCCCACAATGGGACTTAGACTAGAAGCGGAGGTTTATTCACTTATTATCACACTATGGCTAAAGGTTTTCTAGGGGAATTGAGTAGTTGACGTTTTTGAGAAAGGGAGGAGGACTCTACTGCAAAGGTAAAACAAGTAAAAGGATAGATAGCGCCACTACTCACCTGTTGCCAATTAGGGAAATGGGGCAGAAAATCCAATCATGCTAACTTGATTATAAAAGTAAGTTCACACTTGTGTTCACACTGGACTCTTAACGTAACGAAAATTAGTGGTGTGTGGCATTGTGGGATTGAATTAAAGTCAACTTAACGTAGACTTGTATATTTTGACTCGAGTTGAAAACGCAAGTCTACGTTTAGTTGACCTTAATTCAATCCCACAATGCCACACACCAATAAGTTACGTTACGTTAAGTCCAGTGTGAACACAAGTGTGAACTTACCTTAAGGCTCACTTCACTAGGCCCAACGTGAGATTTGGAAGTCAAGTCTTTAAGGTTCAAATGGGATGGGCTGGGTTGGTTTAGGTCAGAGGTTGAGTTTGACCTAGCAAGCGATTCAAATAAGATAATTTTAAAGCGACAACTGAACATTCGCTTGTTTTTCCAGCTTGAAGCGTTTTACTCGTTGCCTTGTGTTTCCGGCTTTAGGCTGGATATTGTAAACAAACAGCCAGTGAGTGTATCACATATGATTCACGACAAATTATAATTATATTGCAGTAATTTGGCAGTTATTTCTTCGCTTACCATTTTGAATGACAGTAGACAGGTACTCGGTATCAAATTGGTTTGAAAACGTAATGTTATTGACAAATGCTTTTCTTCCCTATGAATGCATTGCTTTAGTAATGAAAACACTGGGACCAAACCAAGTATTATATACCGTGCGGACTGTGACATCTTGCACTTTGTCTGTCAGATTAAAACATTTATGGAGGCTTTCAATTGTAGTAATATTGTCACACAGGAAATTTCCTAATGTGCAATCTGAAGCATAGAACATATTGGTTTTAAAAATTGAATTATTTCGACAAGTTATACGTACGTTTTGCAGGACCATTAAGTTTATTTTTTTGGCGATTTTGCATTTGTATAGTTAGTTGACAGCGTCCGTATGAGTAATATCCCAATTGAATTTGAGGAAAACCTTCATCGCTTTGTTCATCCATTTCCAACTGAACTCGTACAGGTTGTTGCATGAAATAGACAATTCTTTGAACGCATTGGTAGATGCATAAAGATGTGGCAATAAAAATGATGATAAACCAAAACAAACGATACAGTTTGGAAAACTTCTTATCTTTTACATTGCTCCATTCAGGTATTAACTGAACACTTTCCATTTCTGATTTCAAAATCTTTTGAACCATATGTCGCATAATGTTCCCACGTCTTAGAGAATGCATCTTGAAACCAATACGTTTTTCACTGGTCACTCAGTATTTTTTCTGAAAATTAAGATGTGAATTTGTAATATGCAGGTTGCAACTGAGTAACAGGGGGAAAAAATGAATTATTTGCTTTTGAATACATTTTTAAATAACTTACGGGTAAGAAAATTGAGTAGTATTTGATGTTAATGAGTCAGTAAAGAATAGAAACTAGAAACTATGAAGGTTTTACATTTAATAAATGCGTGAGTGAAAAGTGTTTTGAGTGTCTAGCAAATTATTTTTTTATGGTTGGGTTTTATTGATGACAATAAATTTGAAGAACTAATCACTAGAGAAAGTAATTACATGTAATGAAACAAAAAACAATTATCTCGTTTTTTTTTATTTTATGAGTTTTTTTTGGTAAATTGTCGATCAATTTTTCCTCTAAATATTTAATTATATTCTCTAGAGAGAAATATTCTCACTTTTAATTGATTTCAATAGTAATTAGATTTCAGGAATTTCCACAGCAGGTCTTGATTCAAAAAATTAAAAAAAAAAACTAGTAAAACTGAAGTAATTTGACCCAAAAAACTGCAGTAATTGGTCACTTTTTTCTTTTTGCTTGAATTTTTCAAAGCGTGTAACAATTTGAAGAAATTTTATAAAATTTTTGCACATCTTGTAAAGTTTTTGCAAATAACATTTTTTGGCCAAATTTAGCTCTTTTTTTTTTTGAGTTGGTAATATTATGAACGCACCTGCAGTGAATTTCTTCTGGCATAACGCTCAGCAGTAGTATCTTCTGCTTAATTTCTTTCTTTTCTTCTGTGCAATGTTTACGGTTTGTTGTTACTGGTAACATGAATCCCTAAGTTGAGTCTCATTACTTATGTATGAGCTTTTATCTGGTATTAGTAAAATTTGAAAGTCAAAAATAATTCATTTTTTTGTTGTTGTTCAGTTGTAATCTATACGTATCATAAATATGTAAACGTTAGGGGTGAAAGATATTATTGCATATGGAAAAATAAAGTGCCTCTTACGCAAGGCGATATTAGCATTCATAAAATACAAAGTTGGGAGAAAAAACTTCAGATGTGGCGCAGTTTAAACTTGTAGGATCATTGCAATTTCTGTGAACTTTCTAGTTCATTGATCCATATCGTGTTGTATTCTTCAGTAGGGTTAGTCTTATTTGGGTTATAATATTTAAACAGTAGTTTTACAAGTTTTAAATGGCTATAAAACAAACATGACTAGGTACAATTACAACCCACAAAGCTCTACAGAGCGTGCCACATTCAGATATGGATTTT
The DNA here is from genome assembly GCA_034686365.1 of Pachymerium ferrugineum. Lineage (NCBI taxonomy): Eukaryota > Metazoa > Arthropoda > Chilopoda > Geophilomorpha > Geophilidae > Pachymerium > Pachymerium ferrugineum. Next base: position 14,994 of record JAQGAS010001305.1, on the reverse strand, counting down.
TCCATTAATGTGTGCAAAATTTCATTCAACAAGGCTTTTTATTAACAACTTGTGTGGTAGTTATTATCATATGACTAGTGTGCAATTCTTTTTCTCTAACAAGTAAGAGGTTCCGATTTCTTTGATGAATTCACTTTCTATTGACTATTGGGGCGTCACTAATATGTACTAAAAATGGTTTAAATTGGTTCAAACTAGTGGCATGCAATGGCTAAGGTAAAATTTATTTCATCTTAATGATTTCTTAATCGAAATTCTATAAGCTTATAACTTTCCAATTTCTTTTGTTATAATTTTTTGATTAAGATTATAAGATTTAAGAACACTAATCTAAAATAAGTTGTATTGACACCATTTATCATTCATTCATCCTATATAATAATTCACTAAGCAACATGGGGCCTCTGTATGTCAGCTTCCCGAAAAACACCAACTACGTGTTGTATACTGTTAGGTAACTGCGGATATGCAGATCACCACAAAAATCGAACATTCCCAAAATACCATAAATACCATACATTGTCATAATAAAACGGAAATATATCGTTACAAGCTGATAGATAGTAAGATTTATAAAAAAACGTAATTCAACATTTACGAAGATATGTCTTACCTGGTAAATTTTCAATTGAATCAGTTGAGTTGATGTTTAGTTGTTGAATTCTTTTTTGCCATTGAATAACGTTGTTATTACTCTCTGCGTAGAGTTTTTATTTGTGGAAAATCCAGTTCGCTGTTTTCATCCATTTCTAAATGGACTCGCATGTGATTCGATCGTACAAGACAAATAATATTGATTGACAAGTTGAAAACCATTAGGAAATGGAAGTTGACAGCTTCATAAATGCACTTTGTCTCAGTTTTTACACGATTGACAAGTTGAAGACCATTGGGAAATGGAAGTTTACAGCTTCAAAAAGGCACTTTGTTTGCACTTTGTCTCAGTTTTTCAATAATAAAATAAAACCACTGCAAGAAATGAGTACAATAAAAATCAATTCAGAGAATTCGTAAATGGCGTGTAATGTAGTTATAAAGTTGCGTCAATAACTTCCATATACAGCATGCATATTTTTTACATTTTTTACTACATAAATATTTACAGTGAAAAATTAGAACGATTACAATAGAACATCAGAAAACTTTAATTGATTATCACTAGATCTGACAGTGACGTAATAAATAAGTGACATGGTCCTGTAAAGAGAATGAACACACAGTACACGATTATTACAATAAAATCAAGAGGGTAAAATAAAACTTTGTTTAGTTTTAATATAACAACTTATTAGTATTAGCGACTTCCTACAGTCTTAACTGTAATATTCAAGAATGAAAGAACAGACAGGCCTAAAAGTGTAGAAATGACAGTCCCAATCTCGCATACCAACTTGACCCATAAAATGTTTTTAAGTCATTCCATTAAATTTAGTTGTATTCACGAAAGTTTAAAAGTTTATATAAACCAAATTATAATTTTTTTTTAAACGTATGAATAACTAAGTTTATTATTCTTTGGAATCATAATGGCAACTGTAAAAATGTGAAAAGTTTAGTTTAAACTCTTAAATGATTGGCGTATTGCCGCAACTTTCCTCCGAAGTTTCTTTATGATTGATATTTTAAAAAGATCAGGACATGCAATTAGAGAAAATCCTAACATCAATCCTATTATATTTGCCACGTCGCAAAAGTAAGCTACACCGTTGTAACTTAATTCCTGACGAAATTCTTGAATCAGATTTCCTTTTGGCCGAATTACGAGAAGGTTCAAACCATTAACGTCGGAGATACGATCTTCCGTCTCGCCTACAAATACTGTATCTTCACAGGGTGGATTACAACCGCATTCCTTCAATACCTCAGTTCTGTGACTTATCTCAATGAATGTAGAGAGTGAATGCTTCGCATCTAAGGAAGTATTGCACGTGGCTTTAGCAGTCAGGTTCATGAATGGTAATCTATATGTATAATGTTGATAAGAGTTTATGAGTAGTAACTTGCGAGTAATACTTTACCTGCATTGAATATGTTGTTGGTACTTCTGTTGGTAGCAACTATTCACACAATTTATATGGGCGGTTTTCTCAATACATGGTTGAGTTTTTAAATTGAGATGTATTTTCTAGAATGTAAATATTAAACTTTTTGCAGACGGAACCAATAAATTTTATAATACCTTAAATATTCTTAAATTGAGATATGTAATTTGACTATCAGCAACATACAACATGGTTTTTATAATGGTATCGATGCTTTCGTTTGGTTGTTGTATATAAACCTATTGGATGATTAATAATAATTATTATTTATTCAAGTTTCATTTTCAATAAATTGATACAATTGTATTAATTCTTACTTCGTAATAAGGTCGTTCAGGGCATTTATTAGCGGCTACATTAGAAAGAAAGTAGACTGCTGTGCCTGCACCAGTGTATAAAATATCTAAAAGTTTTTGTTGATGTTGATTTTTTTTAATATTCTGGAATAAATTGCTTGTTACAAACCTATTTTAAGTTTTAAACAGGTTCCTGAATGCATAGGCATATTTTCGCTAGTTACAGAGGATTGAAATGCATATCGCTAAAACATTGAAATGGATAATTAAATATCTCATTATATCACTGTTAAGTCAACGTGTATCGCAACGAATGCTGTGCTGCTATTGCAGTGTTTTATCTTACTTCGGTTTAAAACAAACACTATGTAAACGCAGTGAAACTCTTTTTGACAAAGGGCTTGTAAAATGCAAAGGTGCAAACTTGATAATTTGGTTTAAATCCTGTTTATACTCACTTCCATTAAAAGATCAGTTGCAATTTCATTTGGCTCCACACTTAAATATTGCCAAATATCATGTCCCATGTCTATTAGATCTATCAATTCCACTGAGCAAATATCCTTGTTAAATTTCTTGGAAAATTGAGCTTTGAACTCTATTATTTCATCTGTCTCGTCACACAAAATGATGTTGGGCAAATGGAATAATTTATTTTGTTGAAGTGTGATTGTAAATCTTGTTGGCTCACTCATAAAATATTCAAACTTAATTACTGACACATAAACTGAGATAGACATTGCAAAGACAACAAAGATTGTCTTTATTATGTTAAACTTATCTTGGGTAACTTTTTGATCATTTTTTACTGATTTAACGATTTCCCGTTTCATTCTAATCATTAAAGCTGCCGGTAGCCTATTCAAATGATTTTTGCGTGTGATAATCTTGTAGGCATATTGAAGCAATAGTTGTCCAAAATGTATTGCAGATAAGAGAGAAAATCCCAAAGTAAATCCTAAGTTGCCACTGAGGTCCACTAACAGGTTAATAACTTCATAAATATATCTTTCGGTCATTTTTGTGAATGTACTGTCACCTCGTATTAAGTGAAACGTCAACAAGTTTGGTGTGGATGCTAATAAATAGGTTGTTACAATTTGGAATATTTTGGATGGGCTATTACGTACGTGTTTCAAAAATATTGAAGGCATAAATAGTTTTATGACATTCTCTTTTGCAATTGCAATGTAGAGATTCGTACATTGATGCAGATAATTTCTCTGCCTTTTTATAAATGGTTTTAGTAACAGTTTTATTTCTTTCTTGACTGCAGTCGGGTGTGTTTGAATCGTAGGGCATGAATGGCAATCTACAAAAACTTTTAAGTATAATCAGAAATGTTTATTAGTTGTCATACCTGCACGGATATTTTTCCTTTGCTGCTCTACATTCTTGATAACATTGAAATACCAAATTTTCTGGTTCGCAGTACGGTATTTTCGATGGCAAAAACACGTACTGTAATATTAAAATAACAGTTAGGTATTTGACAGGCATACGTATACGCCATACGCTACTTCTTGTAGTAAAACATTGATTTCTGTTTTTATATTATTTGAAATCTTAATATAATTTTCGTTAAGATTTAGTCGATTGAAGAGTGATATCTATAACAAAAAAAACAAGGTATATGCATCTTGTACCAAAATCTGCTAATGACACTATACGATAAGAGATGAGTTCTTGCAAAATCCATTCGTAACTAACTGAACATCAATTTTAAATCCATCGCTCATTGTGGAATCTGTAGAATCTCTTTGTGAGAAGAAAATAATTGGAAAGATTACAATTACACTAACGTGTGTCCAAAATGATTGCAGATCCGTATATTGAAAGTTCATTGTATAGCTTGAAAGGTATTCCCGTTTTATTTGTTATAATTCCTCTCTCTAATACTGTTTGGTGCAATACTTTTTGATACTGTTGTTAAATAGATATTTTTGATCTTTAAATCCAAAATGAGAACTCAAAAGACTTACCCTCGTTGCTTTAATGTAATTTAAATTCACAGTAAAGTTTGAATCTAACCACAGCTGGTTGTAATCACTTATATTTAGTTCAGTGTCCATAAAATGATATATGGGTGTTTTACATGCCATTATACTGTCAAAGAAATCCAGCTCAGGAGTCATTTTCCAATAAGGCGTTAGCGAGATGGTGTCTAACAGTCGCAAATTTACTGGTGGTAGTCTCACTTGATCCATTTCAATGTATTCTACATCAACTTTAAAAGGACCCGATTTAAAATAAGCAATTCTGTCGTACGTTTGATAACAGCATAAAGCTAAACAAATTATTGCTATAATAGTCCGCATGAACCGAATATGTAACGGGTGTTTTCGATTTTGTATTTGATGTAACGCATTTAGCTTGTGATTATTTTTCGACAAATTATCAAACTCTCCTTGAATTAAGCTTCGCAGTTGCGTCTTCCGTAACATAATTTTCATTTGTTTGTTTGGATTCAGAGAGAAAAGCTATAAGATCTTACAAATTTATTTCAATTTTTATGATATCACATTTCTTTAATAGCAGGTAATAAAAGAGAACCTTAACCACTTTTAGAACATGAAAATAAAACAATAAAAAGGTTATATGTTTTTAATGGTTTCAATTTAATAGGTAATGTTATTTTCGTTACGACTGCAATTTGTTACAAAAACAATTACATATCTCGGTCGGCACATATTTTACAATCCAATCAAATTAGATTAAAATTAAAAGTGAAAAATGTATGTTTACTCCGTTGTTATTTTAGTGGGTTTTAAAGAAAACGTAGTTTAGTTTCAAAAAGACTAGGGAAAATTTGTTTAGCTAAACGTTGTAAACAGACAAAAGTCTTTCCTAAAAGAGAAGGACATGTAATTAGGGAAAACCCGATAGTCAACCCAAATATATTTCCCACGTCACAAAAGAGTGCAACCCCTCCATAGCTTAAAACCTGGCGAAATTCCACAATCAGATTTCCTTCTGCCTTGACCACAAGTAAAGTCAAATTTTCCATTAGCTTCGTCGGCTGAATAGAGACCGTACTACGAAAGATTGTCTCCTCACAAACAGGCAAACAACCGCATTCCAACTCAACATTAGTGCTTAGAGATATATTTATATAATCATCTCTTGATTTCTTTGCTTCTAAAAAGGAAGTGCATTCTTTCTTTCCAGGAATATTCATAAATGGCAAACTAAATTAAGATGTAAAATATTAATAGAAGAACTGTTTGTGGTGCCAATACTTACGTGCATTCCACACGTTCGTGGACATTTTTTTCATAGCAGTCATGTTTACATTTGTTACCATCTATTATTGAAACACATGGCCGAGATTTTAAATTTTTTCGTATTATCTGTTGAATACGAAATTTGAATTTATAAATGTACGTTACCATTACACAAAATTTGTGAGCTGAGAAACACTTCTCCCGCAGGAAAGCGGGCAACAACGCCATCTATGTGCATTGCGCGAAACCAAAAAAGTAAGAATTCCCCCTTAATTCTTTTAAAATTACCTTGAAATTTGTGAAAATTATTGTTGCTACAACTTCTGAAACAATGAATTGTTTAGTCCTAAGAAGCGAACCGAAGCCATCAGTTTCTGGTCTGAAGTAAACCTGAAAATAAAATTAGAAGGGCTAACTCCCTACATACATTTGTTTGCCATTATAGTTACTAAGCCATACCTGAAATATACCATTACTGCAATTATTAACTACTTCATCTACAACATAAAATACTGCTGCAGTGATCCCAACATATGGTAGTTCATCTATTGAAAGTGTTTTATATTAATAACGAACATAGTACTTTTTTTTATACTCGAACCTTTTATAATTTCTATACAAGTGCCTGAATGTAAGGGTATGTTTTTCCAAGTTACGTTTACTCTAAATGGATTTAGCTACGCATTGTTTGTAAGTAAACATATTAATAACTAATATCTGCCTTTAATGTAACTTACATTATTTGCAAACTCCGATAACCCCTCATTAAATACGGGCGTAGAATTCCATATATCGTTAATTGACAAAGATTTGCTTTCCATATCTAAAAGTTCTAGCAAATCAAACGAACAAGCATCCTTTCCTTTTTCCCTAGATAATTCCTCTCGTTTAGTCCAAAGAACATCACTTTCTCCACAAACAATTATATTTGGTGTAAACGTTGATTTGTTTTCATGAAGAGTTATTGTGTATCTCAATGGTTCACTTTTATAATATCCGTACCGGATGATGCTTATATACGAGGTGAAAATAATACCACTAATCATGATTATTGAATTCAAGTACTTGCAGAGTTTTGTGTGAGGAGAATTTGAATTTATTTTGTCGATTACTTTTTGAATTCTTTTGGCATCGTCATATTTTACAAGAGATTTGTTGCAGGCATACGTGATTGAAAGTTGTCCCAGTTGAATTACTGATAATATAGATAGTCCTAAAGTGAATCCAAGATTACCACTCAAGTCTACAACAAGATCAATAAAGTGGTATATGTATTTTTCTGTGTTTATGGTATATTGGCTTTCACCAGCTGATATATGATATATTGTGAGGTTTTCAAAGGTATCTGTTGATTGAAAGACAGATGATTTTGGCTTTAAAATCAATTTCCAGTAACTCAAACCTAAACCTAGTCTCTGTTTTTTGACATTATGGCCATCGCCAAAACCACAATATGACGTGGTCAAAGCTAAAAATTATGTCGCAAACTGTTGGCAGCTTGCTGCATTGAATACAAATGACTGATATAATAGTTTACCTTTGCCTAAACGTCACACCCAGATGAAGGCGAAAATGTCATTGCCACATAAGAGAATTTATTGCAGACAAAGTAAGCTCTTGTAGAATGAGGTGAAATGCATACCTTTTATTTGTCTTTCACCTCTAACTTGAATAATTATTTTTAATGTGTTAATTTTGGTGGCAATTTTTATTGGGTGTCATCATTTGAACAGAATAAATTGTAAATACGTACCAAGTATAAGAGTATAAAATGAATATACGTATTTGTCACATTTCTTCTTACAATTGCAGGCTAAAGATTGGTACCCTGAAACGTCGGCTTTACCTGCCTTCAAATATACTAGGCGTACAGTTGTTTTATTCTTTTCTATGCTGCAGTCTGGTCTAGCCATTTTATTTAGCATGAAAGGCAAACTAGGCAATGTGTGCAAAATGTTTAGTAATAAGTGCGCAACTGATAGGTGCAACTACAAACCTGCAGTGATAATGCAACTTCTCTCTCCTGCAGTTTTCGTAACATTCTATTACTTTGTTTTTATCTGATTCACAATATGGTTCTTTTGTTTTTAAGAAATTATACTGAAAATTGAGATGTTCAGTGACGTTTTAAAAGATGAATATTAAACAAACCTTGCGCAAGGAGACTTCAATTTGCATTTCATAATTGCTTCTAGTGCGTAAATAATTTTCGTAAGGATTTGTTTCCCCTACAAACGTCATCTATAAGTCAGGAATTTTCATTATCAGATTTAATTGACTACTTAATTTACATCTCTTACTAATGGTGCTGAATGTGTGCAAAAGCCATCCTTGTGTAACTGAATAGATAATTCTATGGTTTCGTCCATCGACAAATCTTGAAGTTAAAGAAGATTATTTACAAATTTTTTAAGCAAAATACCTCAGTGGGCCTTACTTGTTTTCAGCATAACACCTGAACCTGCTGCCGTGTCAATTCGTTGAACTTCGACGGGTGAACCGGTTTGGGATACAACTTTTCCAAGCTCAAACGTTGTCTCAAAAAGAGGATTTTTATTCTGTAAGATATTTAAAATGAAGAAGTGGTTATTTTCACTGCAGTGGACCGACCTGTGCGGGTTATTTTTACTGCACAGTGAAAGACTTTGTGTGGCTTTAAACATTTTCACAGACTGGCAAATTACCTGTGCTGCTTTAATATAATCCAAGTTGTTGGTGAAATCTGAATCTAACCAAAGTTGTTGGTAATTCGTTATATTCATCTTCTCTTGAATAAAATACGGTACTGGTGCAGCACACGCTTTCTGAATGTCGAAGAAGCCGCTTAAATTAGGTAACATTTTCCAATAAGGACTCAGAGAATGAGTGTCAAAGAACTCGAGAAGAATTGGTGGCATTTCAAGAGTACTCATGTCTGAATATTCAACATCCACTTTGAATGGTCCTGACTGGTAGTAAGAAATTCTTTCATGAGTTTGGTAAGAAAAAATGGAGAAAGAAATTGCTGTTATGAAAGTCCACATTATACGAACTAAAAGTGAATGTTTGGTGTTTGATATATTTTCAATTGCAGTTTGGATAGCTGTCTTCTGCGATTTTTCCATTTTTTGTTGAATAAAACGACGTAACCTTGTTCCTGACATTTTCTGATCTTATTAATATTTCTTGTTTGATCAATGAAATGGGTTCGGTTGTTAGGTGTACGAATAAAGACAAGGAGCTTTCACTCTATGCAGGTATAATTTATTGCTGCAATTAAGTTGTAAAACAGTGTTTTAACGACTTTGTCTTCAAGAGTTACTGCACGAAAGAATATTGATCCAATATGTTATTTTCGCCATTGTATTGATTTTGGATATTCTGAAATTTTTTGAGTTATTAAGAAAATATTCTTATAATACTACTTTTTTATTTCCTATTTCAATTTTTCTTTAAAATTTTTATATTACAATGCGAGTTCAATTAGTTGACATAGTAAGAATAATCACATTTTCTTCTAGAAACGAATATTTCTTCAAAATTGAAACCGTAATTCATAATTTTTAAACATTTCTGACTTTAAGTCGACAATTTCATTGATGACTGATCTGTCTTGTTAGTTGTGACATTACTATTTTCTATGCATTTAGATTAAAATTTAGTATTATTTTGAAATAGACAAAAAAATTGCTTAATGTGACATTTTAGGGGTGACATTTTAGTGCAATTAGAGAATAGGTTTTTTTTAATGAGACTGGAACTAGAACTATAAAGTTAATGCATTTGTATTGCCCAAATATAGGAAAAAGCACTTAAGGAATATTATTTTATATTCACTCTCATTAAAGAAAACTTGTTTTATAAATTTTACTCATTTTAATTAAGTAAACATAAATTTTATGAATAATTAGAGGAGTTGAAATCAAAGAAAACCCAAGACTTAATCCGAATATATTTCCCACGCTACAAAACAGTGCAACTCCATCATAACTCAACTCTTGACGAAACTCACGAATTAAATTGCCATCTGGCTGAACTCCGAGTATGTTGAAACCATCAAATGCACGATGGGTAATTCCACTTTGAGTGATAGTTTGCTCGCAATATGGTACACAACCACATTCCAACTCTACATTGGTGTGTAAAGATATGTTAATATACACATCTCTTGAAGTCTTGGCTTCTGAAAATGTGGTGCAGTTTTTTTTCTCTGAGATGTTCATGAACGGCAATCTAAATTTGCGTATATAAGATATTGAAAAGAGTACTGAATAAATATTGTAAACTTGCTTGCATAAGATTTCGTCCTGGTACTTCTTTTGGTAACAGTCATGTTGACATTTATTAGGACCTGACATTGCAATACAAGGTCGAGATTTTAAGTTCAGTTGAATCTTCTGTATGAAACCAAGTTATTTGACTACAATTTCAATTGATTTTTGAAAAACTACCTTGAGAACGTTAAATGTTAGAAGAGATATTGATTCTGAGACCACCAGTTGTTTGGTTTTAATCACGGAATTAAAAGGATCACTTTCTTGCCAAAAGTAAACCTAAAAAGTTAGCTCTGATTGACTTTTAAAACTTTTCTAAACTTATGATTACGTATGAGATGCGCAGGAAACGAACTTGCGGTTCTGCGCATCCGTTGAGTAAGTCAAGTTGCACAAACCGACCTCTAGAGGTCGTGAGCGTACAATAATCTTGACATTAGTCTTAAATAATCTTCCAATACAGAATAATAATTCGAGATCGTATTAGACTCCCTTACAAACTCCCTTACAAACTTATTGATAAATACGTAAGGTACCGTCATCATGAATACATTCCGCCACCTTTCGGTAAAACCTAACTCTATTATATTAATGGCCGAACACTTCATTTTAATGTAGGTAAATACTAGATGCTTTTACGCCGTTTTTAAGCCCACTCACTGTCAATTACATTAATGGCCGACTACTTCATTTAATGTAGGGGTAAATACTAGATGTTTTTACGCCGTTTTTAAGCCCACTCACTGTCAATTACATTAATGGCCGACCACTTCATTTTAATGTAAATATTATTTTAGTTGTAATTATCTTACTTGGTAGGTCCCAGCACTGCAATCATTAATCACCTCGTTTATAACGGTATATACTATCGATGTAGTTCCAAAATATACAAATTCATCTAAAAGTGGAGAAAATTATTATATCAAATGAATTTATAACTATTACTAAGCTAACCAATTTTTATTTGTAAACACGTCCCTGTGTACATGCTAACAGGCTTCTCAGTAATATTTGGTTTCGTTGGGTTGTGCTGGAATTTATGTAAACAGCTTATTTATGTTTATTTTTCCATTGCAAGTAACTCCTACTTCGTTGGCAAGTTCCATCAGAAAATCATCTAATTCAGGCACAGGTTTCCATAGATCATCACTAGACAATGAATCATCTAGAAGCTCCAACAAATCAATTGAACATTCGCTCTTGCCATTCTTTTTAGACGATTGTGTCCTATACTCCATCAGGTCATCTCCTTCACCACAAATTATTACGCTGGGTAAGTGACTAGTTTCATTTTCTTGTAGAGTGATTGTATATCTTGTTGGTTCGGTTAGAAAATATTTACACCTCATTGTGGTCACGTACAAAGCGAATAATAGACCAATAAGAGTAATAATATGCAAGATTGTGTGGTGATGAGTTTGAGTGTAATTTGAATGTCTTATTTTATCCATAATTCTTTGAAATTTTTTATTTTTGTGGGTTTTTTTAGTTAATTTTTTATATGGATAAGTTATTGAAAAGTATCCTAACTGAATGATTGATAGTAGTGATAGATTCAGAGTAAATCCCAAATTGCCACTCAAATCTACGATGAGATCGATGAATTCGTATATGAATTTTTCGGTCATTGTAGTAAAGGTGTTTTCACCCGCCATTAAATGGATGATTAACAGATTTTTATCTGCATCTGTAAATAAGAGAAAAGAAGAAAGGATCAGATGGGTTAATTGAAGCCCTGTAATAGTTATTTCGTTTGTGAGTGATTGCAAGTAGATTTGCTGAACTGCTAAAGAGCGGTTTTGTTCAAGTGGCCAAGTTGATGTATTTTTTTTAGTCTGCAACACTTAAAAAGTAAGACATTGTCAAAGTAATTTGATGAGTGCATGAACTTTAAGAACGAAAAACAGCCACTTGTTGCAGGGCCGCCATTGGGCGAAAATGGCAATTTAAGTTAAAATTCTGCATTATAAAATTTTAATTAGAACAAATTTCAATTTGATTTCTTACCAAATTGAGATGGGTAAAACGTGTACACGTATTTTTCACAATTCCTCTTGCAGTCGCATTGCAAATATTTCAAATCTGTATTCTCAACATTTGCTGCCTTTGAAAACACTTGGTGCACAACTGTTATGTTCTTCTCCAAACTGCAGTCTGGTTTATCCAATGCGTTCATGAAAGGCAAACTAAAGTTAAAGAAATTTCTTAGTAAAGAAACAGTCGAGATAAAATGGTTTTATTTAAGAACCTGCACTGATATTGTTCCTTTTCCGCTTTACAATCTTCGACACATTGTCTGACAATTTCTTCAGATTCGCAATAAGGTTTTTTAGTTGATAAAAACTTGTACTTGAAATGACAATTACAGTTTTATGGTTTCAACATTTTGATATCAATTTTACCTTTTCCACTGAAATATTGATTTCAACTTCAAAACCGTTCTGAGTCATTTGATCGTTAATGTTAAAATTTATCTCGTCCATGAGCCTCATCTAAAATCGTGTGTAATAATATATCATGATTAAGTTATAATCTACCACTGAAACTTACTATAACTGACGGGTTTTCACAGGTGCCATTACGGTGTAGTTGAATAGATAACTTCACAGCATCGTCTAATCGGAGATCTTAAAAATATGTTAGGATTTATTGTTGTATTCAAAGTTAGGTATAAGCATTTATCTTAAAACCAACCTAACAGGTAGTTTGCGCAACTTGACTTATATTTACCCTTATATCTTTACTTCAGCTTATGACAATTTAAGGAATGTGCAGAACTAGAGTTAGACCGAGGATTAGTTTTCTGCGCATCCCGTAAATCGTCATAAACTTTGGTAGATATAAGTATAAATTTGAGTCCCTATTATTAGGGAGTTTGCGCAACTTGACTTATATTTATACTTATACCTACACCTAAGCTTATGACGATTTATAGAATTCGCAGAACCGGAGTTAGACCGAAGATTCGTTTACTGCGCATCCTGTAAATCGTCATAAGCTTAAGTATAAGTATATGTATAAGTGTAAGTGTAAGTGTAAGTACAGGTCAAGTTGCGCAAACTCCCTATACTAACTTTACAGCTAAACTTTGTAAAGATGCAACTGTTGTCTGTAAGGATTGTACCTGTTTCCAGGACGATAACTAAACCTGACGTCGTAGGTTTAGTTCTGATTTCAGTATGTAATCCGGTTTGTGATACTATTTTTCCTTGTTCTAATTTAGTTTCAAGAATAGTTTTCTTGTGCTGTTAAAAAAAAAAATGGAAAGTAGAGATTAAAACTTGGCAAGTAGGAGAGGGCACAGTCTAATCCAACTGAAAAAAACTGCAATAATTTTGTCTAAAAGTAAAATTGTATTACTTTAGTTTTATAGTCTATAGTATTAAGAAAAATTTCAAACCTTAGCTACTTTAATGTAATCCAAGTTAGTGATGAAATTTGAATCAAGCCAAAGTTGTTGGTAATTTTTTATATTGAGATTTTTAATGAAATAATGTACTGGTATGATGCACGCTTTTGTAAGGTCATGACTTTCTAGTGTTGGTGTCATTTCCCAATAAGAACGCAGAGAATGTGTATCAAGCATCCGGAGCTGAATTGGTGGAATTGTGATAGTGTTCATATCCGGGTATTCAACGTCAATTTTAAAAGGTCTTAATTGATAGTAAGAAATTCTTTCATACATTTGGTAAGAAAACATGACAAAACAAATTAGTGTTATAATAATCCACATTAAACGAGTTGATATTGAGTTGTGCGTGTTGAAAATTTGTCCAAAAACAGTACTTTCAATGGTGTCATAAGAGGTTTCCATTTCTTTTCTAATCAATTGTCTCAACTTGAATTTTGACAACAACATTTTTCATCACATTTCCAGAGATAGCTTGTGAGAAATTAGTCCAACATGTTTTCTGTTAAAACTTGAAATTCGTGGTCCATAACAAGTTGTTACATGGTGCTGCAAATTAACAATATGAGAAGTGGGTTAGGTACTAGTGTTTTTTTACATTCTGCAGTACTCAATGGAGCATTAAGTTAGCTCGCGGACGTACATTTTTTTATAGTAAAATCAATAATATTGAATATGGATTTGGGTGGACCCTTTAAAAAAAAAAAAAAAAAAAGTTATAAAAGTTGTTTGGATAAAAAAGCTGTTAAACGGACATACATTTTTTATAGTTATATCAATAATATTGAATATGAATTTGGGTGGACCCTTATAACAAAAAGTTGTAAAATTTTGGACGAAGAAGCTGTTAAACTTTTAGAGATACAGAATTTGAGTGCAAGTAGAATATGGGAACTAATATTTGAAAACTTAAAAAAAAATACTGTTACAGGCTGTTGTATGTATATTTTACCCTATTCAAGAAATACTATTGTGAAAGAGGTGCAAGTAAGATGCAATACAACTTGTAGTTTAAGGAATTAGATTTAAATTGGTTATAACATTATACTTATGCAAACGATGAAACCTTTTCCCTTGCAATGGTGGTGACATATTCCAATAAGAATGTAAGGTGTGTGTGTCTAGCAATTGGAGAGTAATAGATGGTATTTTGGCAGTGCTACTATCAACACATTGAACATCAACTTTGAAAGGTACTGATTGGTAGTAATCTTTCAAATGTTTGGTGGGAAGAAATTGCGGAACAAGGACACGAAACACCATAGTAAACGAATTAAAATGGGCGTTTTGCTATTTTTATGTTTTACATAGTAATCAGTTTGTACAGCCGTTAAACTCTGGGAATTCTTAATTCCTTTTTGACATTACTACGATGTGGTTCCTCTTATTTTAAATTGGAATAGAAAACTGTTGAAACGATTGGTTGTAACAGCGATATAACGATGATAAAATTTTATTTCATTTTAAGGTTGCAATAAAATGTATCGAATCATAAAACAAAATTTTTATCTTTGGGACAATTGAACGTTAAGATCAATATAGTTTTGAATATTGCTAATGTATTCAGTGTTTATCGTCTGCAAGAATAGTTCGTGGTTAAATTTGAATGATTTAATATCTTTCGTGCATCAAATATTTGAAATAGAGACAAAGTGTTTGAGGTTTAGAAAGAAATTGATTTTCTTAGTGTGAAAAACCAATATGGCGTCCTTGGACCCAGAGCCAGCCATATCTTCTAAAACTTGCTTCACCCCATCAAAGTATTTGTTT